>WAAF01001763.1:12951-23986 GCA_013400475.1 Tricholaema leucomelas | reverse complement strand
TTCCTGTAGGCTCCCTTCAGATCCTGCAAAGCCACTCTAAGGTCTCCTCCAAGCCTTCTCTTCTCCAGGCTGCACAGCCCCAACTCTCTCAGCCTGTCCTCATAGCAGAGCTGCTGCAGCCCTCTGAGCATCTTCGTGGCTCTCCTCTGGACTGGCTCCAGCAGTTCCATGTCCTGCTTGTGCTGGGGGCTCCAGAACTGCACCCAGGAGTGCAGGTGGGGTCTGAGGAGAGCAGAGCCAAGGGGCAGAATCCCCTCCCTTGCCCTGCTGCCCACACTGCTCTTGCTGCAGCCCAGCACAGGGTTGCTGTCTGGGCTGCACTCACACTGCAGGCTCCTGTTGAGCTTTTCATCACCCCAGACCCCCAGGGCCTTCTCCTCAGGGCTGCTCTCAGCCATTCCCCACCCAGCCTGGAGCTGTGCCTGGGATTGCACTGACCCAGGTGCAGAACCTTACACTTGGCCTTGTTAAAGGCATTAGATCTAATCCATCATTTGGCTGCCTGGCCACACAATCTCTCAGCTCTTCCCACAGTTCTTTGCAGCCAGTTCCATCCTTTACTGCTCTGAGTAACTTGGTGTGGCCAGCACAGTCACAGAGTCACAGAATCAGAGAGTCACAGAATCACAGTCATAGAATCATAGAGTCAGAGTCACAGAATCAGAGTCACAGAATCACAGAATCAGTCTCACAGAATCACAGTCACAGAATCATAGAGTCAGAGTCACAGAATCAGAGTCATAGAATCACAGAATCAGAGTCACAGAATCACAGAATCAGAGTCACAGAATCACAGTCACAGAGTCATAGAGTCAGACTCACAGAATCAGAGTCATAGAATCATAGAATCAGTCACAGTCAGAGCCACAGAATCAGAGTCACAGAATCATCAAGTCACAGAATCACAGAATCAGAGTCACAGAATCACAGAGTCACAGTCACAGAGTCATAGAATCATAGAATCACAGAAGAGTCATAGTCACAGAATCCCAGAATCACAGTCACAGATCCACAGAATCATAGAATCACAGAGTCACAAAGTCACAGAGTCACAGGGTCATGGTTATAGAATCACAGAGGCAGTCACAGGACCACAGAGTCACAGTCACAGAGTCACAGTCATAGAATCACAGAATCCCAGAGTCAGGGTCACAGAGTCATAGTATCATAGAATCACAGAGTCATAGTCACAGGATTCCAGAATCATAGTCACAGAACCACAGAATCACAGAGTCACAAAGACACAGAACCACAGAATCAGAGTCACAGAGTCACAGAATCTCTAATCTATGATTATAGAATCAGAGTCACAGAGTCACAGAATCATAGAGCCACAGAGTCACAGAGTCATAGTTACAGAGTCACAGAGTCACAGAATCAGAGTTATAGAGTTACAGAATCACAGAGTCAGAGTCACAGAATCAGAGGTATAGAGTCACAGAATCACCAAACCAGAGAATCAGAGGCACAGAGGCAGAGTCACAGAGTCAGAGTCACAGAATCAGAGAGCCACAGAGTCACAGAGTCATAGTTACAGAGGCTCCGAGTCACAGAATCCGAGGTATAGAGTCACAGAATCACCAAACCAGAGAATCAGAGGCACAGAGGCAGAGTCACAGAGTCAGAGTCACAGAATCAGAGAGCCACAGAGTCACAGAGTCATAGTTACAGAGGCTCCGAGTCACAGAATCCGAGGTATAGAGTCACAGAATCACCAAACCAGAGAATCAGAGGCACAGAGGCAGAGTCACAGAGTCAGAGTCACAGAATCAGAGTTATAGTCACAGAATCACCAAATCACAGAATCAAAGTTATAGAGTCACAGAATCACTAAATCACAGAATCAGAGTTATAGAGTCACAGAATCACCAAATCATAGAATCAGAGGCACAGAGGCAGAGTCACAGAGTCAGAGTCACAGAATCAGAGTTATAGAGTCACAGAATCACCAAACCAGAGAATCAGAGGCACAGAGGCACAGAATCAGAGGCACAGAGTCACAGAATCACAGAATCAGAGTCACAGAATTAGTTATAGAGCCACAGAATCACCAAATCACAGAATCAGAGGCACAGAGGCATAGAGTCACAGAGTCAGAGTCACAGAATCAGAGTTACAGAGTCACAGAATCACCAAGTCATAGAATCACAGAGTCACAGAGTCATGGAATGGTGGGGGTTGGAAGGAACCTCTCTGGAGATCATCTTGTCCAACACCTCTGCCACAAGGCAGCTTGCCCAGAGTCACAATGTCCTGGTGGGTTTGGAATCTCTCCAGAGAAGGAGACTCCACAACCTCTCTGGGCAGCCTGCTCCAGGGCTCCAGCACCCTCACACCAAAGAACTTTCTCCTGACATTGAGCTCCAGTTTGTGTCCTTGACCCCTTTTCCTATCAGGATGCCACTGGCTCTCCTGGCCACCTGGGCACACTGCTGCCTCATCTTCAGCTACTCTCTACCAGCACCTCCAGGTCCCCAGGTTGTCCATCACCTGCTCTGCACATGGCTGGCTCAGAGCACTTGCAGGGTGAAATGGTAGAGTTGAAGGCTCTGAAAGATCACAGAATCCCAGACTGGTATGGCTTGGATGAGACCTTCAAACATCATCCAGTCCAAACCCCCTGCAGTCAGCAGGGACATCTGCAACTAGAGCAGGTTGCTCAGAGCCTCAACCAACCTCATCTGGAAAATCTTCTCTTGCCACCAGCCAAATGTGGGCTTTGAACTCCATTCTCTCAGGGAAAACAAACTGGTTGCCCTCCCAGAGTTTGATCCACCCAGGAGCATCTTCTCTGTGAGTGCCCAGGTTGCCCATGGGAGGCAGCTTGGCACCTGGGCTGCTTTGGCCCCTGCAGCAGTGCTGTGCCCTGAGCTGGAGCTCCCCAGCTCCTGGTAGCACTTTGAAGAGCTGAGCTTCACCCAAGGCTGGATTTACCCCCCCCCTCTCTCTTTCTGACAGCAGCAATGGAGGCCTTTGGGAGCTTCAAAGAGTGATTTTAATCACTTAACCATGCTGAAGGAATTGCATCCTTTAAGGTTGATTTTGCTTGTCATTAGCCTGCTGGCCTCTGGGATGAAGGTGCTCATCTTCAAAAGCTGAGCTGGCTTTGGTTATGCTGGAGCTGCTCCTGCACTTCCCAACCTGGCATTGATTTCTCAGCACTGATCTGCAGGGCTCATGCTCTGCCCTGGAAACCAGAGGCTGCATCTCCCCCAGCCTCATGTTGCCTTCCTTTGCTGTGGAGATATTACATTGCATGGTTTAATGTAGGATTAAGGAGGAGGACATGTCCCTTCTCCTGCCAGCTTCAGAGGGGACTTCTTGCACACATTTACCAGAGTCTTGTACCCAATCTTTGCTGGTTTGTGTTTCAGAATGGATTCTGCTCTGCAGTTGTGATCTCCCAACTCCAGGGCTTGCTTTCCCCACTGCACTACCACTTGGAAATCCAGAGGAGCTCAGGCAGCTTGAATCATAGAATCAAGCAGGTTGGAAGAGACTTCCAAGCTCATCCAGGCCAACCTAGCACCCAGCCCTAGCCAGTCAACCAGACCATGGCACTAAGTGCCTCATCCAGGCTTTGCTTGAACCTGATCCTGGCTGCTCTCCAGGTGGCAAGTTGGATCCAAAGGTGTTTAGCTTAAGGGGCTGAGACAAACCAGAGCAGATGGATGGATCAGATACCCCTGAGGTGAACCAGATGATGGGATGGATCAGATGGCTCCTGAAGTGAACCAGCTGATGGGATGGTTCCTAGAAAGCACAGGCTTCATCACTGCAAACCACTCCTGCCATGGACAGTTGCTGGTGTTGAAGAACTGCTCTTCATCAACATGGCAGGTGGCTCATGCTCTGGAGGAGAACTTCTGCTCCTCATCAATGCTGCAGGCAGCTCATGCTCTGGAGGAGAACTTCTGCTCCTCACCAAGGCAGCAGGCAGCTCATGCTCTGGAGGAGAACTTCTGCACTTCATCAATGCAGCAGGCAGCTCATGCTCTGGAGGAGAACTTCTGCTCCTCATCAATGCAGCAGGCAGCTCATGCTCTGGAGGACAACTTCTGCTCCTCACCAATGAAGCAGGCAGCTCATGCTCTGGAGGAGAACTTCTGCTCCTCACCAAGGCAGCAGGTGGCTCATTCTATGGAGAACTTCTGCTCCTCAGCAGTGCAGCAGGCAGCTCATGCTCTGGAGGAGAACTTCTGCTCCTCACCAATGCAGCAGGCAGCTCATGCTTTGGAGGAGAACTGCTTCCCAGCAGCACAAGAGCTGGCTCATGCCCTTCTCCCACCAGCCACTTTGGTCCTTCTGGAGTCCTGCCTTTATGTGACTCCAGTTTAGAGATGGCCATGGGGCAGCCATAACCTCTTTCATTCTTAAGGGGGGGACCATTTAATGTACTGCTTGGCCTTTTATGCTTCAGAAGCTACCAGGCCAGTAGAGAACAGTTTTGGGTAGGTCCAAATCTGGACCAGGACACCTCCACTTGTGTTGCACTTGAGAAGTGAGGGTGGAACTTCTACCTGCATCTGTGTCTAAAAGGGCAAACACCTCCAGGCTTTCAGGGAAAGCCTGGATGAGGCATTTAGTGCCATGGTCTGGTTGACTGGATAGGGCTGGGTGCTAGGTTGGACTGGATGAGCTTGGAGGTCTCTTCCAACCTGGTTGATTCTATGGTTCCTTTGCAGAAAACAATTACTGCAAGGCCTCAAGACTTAGGATCACAGAATCACAGAATTAACCAGGTTAGAAAAGAGCTTTGAGATCATTGAGTCCAACCTATCACCTAACACCTTCTAATTAACTCAACCCTGGCACCAAGTGCCTCATGCAGCCTCCTTTTAAACACCTCCAGGGATGGGGACTCCACCTCCTCCCCAGGCAGCTCATTCCAATACCATTCACTCTTGCTGGGAAGAATCTAAAGCCGAGGCTGACTCCTGTCTGGGTACAAATTCCATTTGCTTGGATCATTTCCCATCTGTCCCAAGAACTGAATTGTCATTCCCCCCTCCTCCACTTGCTGTCATCCCCTCTTTAAGCTGCAGGAGCAACCAGTCTGGCCTCTACCTCTTGCTCTGTAGTAGCAGAGAAGGGTGGAGAGAAGAGCAGCGAGCGGCTGTGAAACAGAGACGTTGCTCTGGCCTGATGCTCTCTGTCTTGAGATCCTCCAGATGATGGATTGTCTGAACACTTGTTTCTCACAGCAGGAGCTGTTGTTTCTGATGCATCTATCCAGCTCAGTGCTACCTTGAGATATCATTTTGGACAGACAACCTTCTTAAATGAAACACACAAAGGTGCTGTATTGAGAGGGATGTTGAGAGCGCTCTAAATGGTTCCCAGCGTGATGGAAGAACCTGCCCAGGAGCTCCTGGTTGGACTGGATGATCTTGAAGGTCTCTTCCAACCTGATTGATTCTATGATTCCTCTTGAGCTGCTAAATGTGCTCCTTCTTTAGGAAGAGTTGGCCAACATCATTCCCAGGAGGTAATGGAGGGGAGAGGTCACAGGTTTGGGATTGAAGATGAGGGGTGGCAGAGGCCGTGGAAGGGGACTCAGGTCTGCTGCACAAGAACTGATGCCAAACTGAAGAGAAGGAGGCTGGAGGCCAGCAGATCAGCTACCAACAGCTGCTCCAGGACCCAGATGAGCTGCTCAGTTTGTAAAGATTTCCTAACCCCTTTGCTCATGCTGTTACAGCCTCCCCACAACAGCAGCTCCATGTCCTGCAG
The DNA here is from genome assembly GCA_013400475.1 of Tricholaema leucomelas. Classification (NCBI taxonomy): domain Eukaryota; kingdom Metazoa; phylum Chordata; class Aves; order Piciformes; family Lybiidae; genus Tricholaema lacrymosa; species Tricholaema leucomelas. The sequence goes on along the minus strand of WAAF01001763.1, from coordinate 18,253 downwards.
ATGCTCTGGTAGGCATCAACTGCTCTGTCTGTGCACAGGGCATGGCCCCAGCTGAGCTCAGAGGTGAGAAAAAGGAGGTCCCCAGGGTACCTCCAAGGTGACTGGACCTTGGGTCATGCTGCTTGCTGGACTTTTTTCTCCTAGAACCAGAATCCATCAGCCTGGTCCATCTGGGGACCACTTCTTGGGATAACATGGCTGCAAGGGATGGAGCAGGACAGACCTGCAGCTGGCTGATGCCAAAGAGAAGTGCTGCAAGCAAGTGTCTGGTTTCTCTCTTTCAGTTTTGAGAGCCTCTACCAGTCCCACTCCTCACTGCAGCTGGGAGGTTCTCCCTGGTGGCAGGCAAGTGAGGCCCTGGGATGCTAATGCCATGGGATCAAACACACTGCCTTGTGGAGCTGTTGCAGTGTCTGTCTCTGTTCCCTCCTAACTTCATAGAATCACAGAATGAATTGGGTTGAAAGAGACCCTTAAAGGTCATCTTGTCCACCACTCCAGAGCATCAACATCTTTAATTACATCAGATTGCTCAAGGCCACATCAAGATTGACTTTATTTGTCTCCAGCAATCTGGCCTCAACTAATAGCAACTGATGTAATTTACCTGGACCTGAGCAAGGCCTTTGGCACTGTCCTGCACCACATCCTAGCCTCCAAGACAGGCTGGAGGGAAAGGATCCATCCAGAGGGACCTGGGCAGGCTGCAGAGGTGGGCACAAGCCAAACTCAGGAGGTTCAACAAGAGCAAGTGCAAGGTCCTGCAGCTGGGTTGGGGCAATGCCAAGCACCAATCCAGGCTGGGCAGTGAGTGGCTGGAGAGCAGCCCTGAGGAGAGGGACTTGGGGGTGCTGCTGGAGGAGAAGCTCAACAGGAGCCAGCAGTGTGCACTTGCAGCCCAGAAAGCCAAGCAGAGCCTGGGCTGCAGCAGCAGAAGTGTGGCCAGCAGGGCCAGGGAGGGGATTCTCCCCCTCTGCTCTGCTCTGCTGAGACCCCACCTGGAGTACTGCATCCAGTTCTGGAGCCCCTGGGACAAGAGGGCTGTGGAGATGCTGGAGAGTGTCCAGAGCAGGGCCAGGAGGATGCTGAGAGGGCTGCAGCAGCTCTGCTGTGAGCACAGACTGAAAGAGTTGGGGCTGTGCAGGCTGGAGCAGAGGAGGCTCCCAGGTGACCTTCTTGTGGCCTTCCAGGATCTGAAGGGGGCTACAAAAAAGCTGGGGAGGGACTTTTGAGGCTGTCAGGGAGTGGCAGGAGTGGGGGGAATGGAGCAAAGCTGGAGGTGGGGAGAGTGAGGCTGGAGGTGAGGAGGAAGTTGTTGAGCATGAGAGTGGTGAGAGGCTGGAATGGGTTGCCCAGGGAGGTGGTTGAGGCCCCATGGCTGGAGGTGTTTCAGGCCAGGCTGGCTGAGGCTGTGTGCAGCCTGCTCTAGGGTAGGGTGTCCCTGGGCATGGCAGGGGGGTTGGAACTGGCTGCTCCTTGTGGTCCCTTCCAACCCTGACTGATTCTATGATTCCATGATTCTATCTCTGGGCAACCTGTTCTAATGTTCCACTATGTTCATTATGAAGAACTTCCTCCTGATGTCCCATCTAATCTGCTCCACTTTCAACCCCTTTCCCCTCATATCACTCCAAGCCCTTCTAAACAGTCCCTCCTCAGCCTTCCCCTAGGTTTCCTTCCAATTCTGAAGTGCAGCTCCCTGGAGCCTTCTCTTCTCCAGGCTGGGTCACACAATCACAGCAGCATGCAGGTTGGCAAAGCCCCTCAGGATCACCAAGGCCAACCTAGAACCCTACTCTGCAAGATTCACCTTAAGCCATATCTCCAAGCACCACATCCAAACCACCCTGAAACACAGCCAGGTTTGGTGACTCCATCGCCTCCCTGGGCAGCTCATTCCAGTTCCTTACCACTCTCTCCAAGAAAAAACTTTTCCCTAATGTCCAGTTTAAACCTCCCCAGCCTCTGCTTGAGGCCATTTCCCCTTGTTCTGTCTCCAATTAGCTGTGAGCAGAGCTCAGCAGCAGCCTCTGCACAATGTCCCTTCAGGGAGCTGCAGACAGCAATGAGCTCTGCCCTCAGCCTCCTCTGTTTCACACTACCCATCCCCAGCTCCCTCAGTCACTCCTCACCAGATTTATTCTCCAGGCCCTTCCCCAGCTTTGTTGCCCTCCTCTGGACCCACTCCAGCACCTCCACATCTCTCTTGTACTCTGGTGCCCAAAACTGAACACAACACTGGAGGTGTGGGCTCAGCAGAGCGAGTCCGAGGGGCAATCACCTCCCTGCTGCTGCTGGCCACAGCACTTTTAATCCAAGCCAGGCTGCCATTGGCCTTCTTGGCCACCTGGGCACACTGCTGGCTGCTATTCAGCTCCTGTCTACTACAGCCCCCAGATCCCTTTCTGCCAGGCAGCTCTCCAGCCACACTGCCCCAAGCCTGTAGCACTGCTTGGGGTTGTTGTGACCCAGGTACAGGACCTGGCACTTGGCCTTGGTGAAACTCATCATATTCATCTTGGCCCATTGGTCTAAGCCTATCCAAGTCTCTCTGAAGAGCCTCTCTACCCTCATTCCAATCACCACTGCCACCTAACTGGGTGGCTCACTGCTGACACTCTCTGTGCCTGAACAAGAAATACTAAATCCAACTCTCCCAGCATAGAACCACTCCTACAATCAACCAGGTTGGAAGAGACCTCCAAGATCATCATGTCTGGGAGCTGGGGGTGTGCAGCCTGTAGAAGAGGAGGCTCAGGGCAGAGCTCATTGCTGGCTGCAGCTCCCTGAAGGGAGGCTGTAGCCAGCTGGGGTTGGGCTCTGCTGCCAGGCAGCCAGCAACAGAAGAAGGGGACACAGCCTCAAGCTGTGCCAGGGCAGGTTCATGCTGGATGTTAGGAGGAAGTTGTTGGCAGAGAGAGTGATTGGCATTGGAATGGGCTGCCCAGGGAGGTGGTGGAGTGGCTGTGCCTGGAGGTGTTGAAGCCAAGCCTGGCTGGGGCACTTAGTGCCATGGTCTGGTTGCTTGGGCAGGGCTGGGTGCTAGGTTGGGCTGGCTGAGCTTGGAGCTCTCTTCCAACCTGCTTGTTTCTATGATTCTATTCTGCAAGAGAGGCATCTCACACAACTGCCACCAAATTGATACCCCCTCAGACCTCCTCCCTCCACCCAGCCCTTTCTCAGGGGAAGGAACCTTTCAACCTGCTTTCAACCTGCGCTCTTAGCTTCTCTCCGACTTTCCCCCTCTCTCTCATCTCTTCATCCCATTTCTCTCCCCTCATTGATGAAAACACTTTGACTGATTCCCTCCCCTCCTTCTCCCAGATGAAATGGCCACTTCCTTGACACACTGCAACTGCCAACACTCCTGGCTGCTGCTGCTGCTGCTGCTTCTTCTCCTAAATGAAGCCTCATTTTGAGGGATGGCTGAGCTTAGCTTTCCATCAGCTCCTCGCCCGGTGCTGGGCAGGCAGAGGCAGTAGCTGTGCAAGCAGCAGCAGCAGCAGCAGCAGGGCTCTGATTCTCTGCTGCTTGGTGCCTATAATTAAGCTGGAGCTTTATGATTCAGTGTCTGGGTTTTGTGTTTTCTTAGTGAGCTGCAAAGAGCTCTCTGGAGGAAGTGGTTTTGCTCTTGGCTCCTTTGCAGTTACATATTCCTCCTGATTTCTCTTCCCCTCCTCAACCCCCACCCCTGCTCCTGTCATGTCAGGAGCACTCCTTTGAAAAATGGAGAATCTAGAAGGTGAATTTTATAGCCAGCTTCCATTTTTAAAAGTCAAAGATAAAGCCCCAGCAGTGGGAAGGAAGGAAAAGGAGAATAAAAGGAGTGGAAGGATGAAAGGAGGGAGGGAAACGGCTCCAAAAATGGGAGCGGGGAGGAGAGGGAAGAAGCAGGAGCTGGAGGTGCACTGCTGGAGCATTTCCTTGTGCAGCAATGAGATGTAGAAATGAGGGGCAGGGAAAGGCAGGGATGGCTGGGGGGGGGGTTGGGCAGGAGCAAACTGGCCTTGCCCATGAGCTGCTCCACCCCACAAGAGCACCTGTGCAAAGCATCCTCTGTTCCTCCTCCTCCAGCCTGAGCCTGTCCCTTCTGTGTGATGGGGAAAGGTATGGAGGACAGGGCTGGGGAGGAGCAGCTGAGGGAGCTGGGGGTGTGCAGTCTGGAGAAGAGGAGGCTGAGGGGAGACCTCATTGCTGCCTGCAGCTACCTGAAAGGAGATGCAGTGTGATGGGGTTGGGCTTTTCTCCCTAGGATAGAAGGAGAGGAAATGGCCCCAGATGGTGCCAGGGGAGGGTTAGGTTGGGCTCTGCTGCCAGACACCCATCAACAGAGCAAGGGGACACAGCCTCAAGCTGTGCCAGGGGAGGCCTAGGCTGGATGTGAGGAGGAAGTTGTTGGCAGAGAGAGTGATTGGCATTGGAATGGGCTGCCCAGGGAGGTGGTGGAGTGGCTGTGCCTGGAGGTGTTGAAGCCAAGCCTGGCTGGGGCACTTAGTGCCGTGGTCTGGTTGGTTGGGCAGGGCTGGGTGCTAGGTTGGGCTGGCTGAGCTTGGAGCTCTCTTCCAACCTGCTTGGTTCTATGATTCCATGATTCCTCTCAGGTACAGAGTTTCCCAGGTGACTTTGCTGTGACACAGCTCCTCAGGTGAGCCCAGGCAGATGGGGCACTGCAGGAGCAGTGCTTTACTCAGCCCAGAGCTGTTCCCACGTCACTTTTCGACTTAGCAATGCACATAAACACATTTTCCCTGTAAACTGGGCAATTAAGAAGGCAAATGTTTTAAAATAGGAGGATTTATTGGCATCAAATTTGCCATCTATCAGCACAGCATAAATAGTTTTACATAAAAAGCCATCTGGAACCAGGTTGTTTATCATATTTATTCAGCTACAACTTTGCTGGGTTAGAGTCTGTGCCTAGCTCATTAACTGTCAAGACAGTTTGACGTTGCTGATGAGAGGTGGATGGATTTGAGTTCCTGCACTAGGCAGGAATATTAACTCAGCCTCTTAGGCAGCTGCACTGCCTCAAACAGCCTGGACAAGCTCTGCACTGGAATTCCTCTGTGAGAAGAATACAGGCTGGGAAGATGCTCTTTTGCTTTTGGCTGTGGCTGGCTGGAGACCTCAGGGTTAGCTCTAAGGAAGTGTGTTTGGTCCTCCCAGCTCAAGGAGAAAGGATGTCAGGGTGTGGGGATGATGGTGGTAGTAGGTTTCTCCATCAGCCAGGAATGTGCACAGCCTCAGGTTGTTAGAGAATAGAATAGAATAGAATAGAATAGAATAGAATAGAATAGAATAG
>WAAF01001762.1:0-33049 GCA_013400475.1 Tricholaema leucomelas | reverse complement strand
CTGGCCTACCACCCTCAATCTCCTTCGGTTTATCTCTAGTGCTGTTGTGTTTAACCCACTCCGCCTTCCACTCTAGTTTAAATCCCTCTCAACAAGCCCAGCCAGCTCATGTGCCAGGGTACTCCTCCCCATCTGAGTCAGTAGTATCCTATCTGTTGCTTGCAGACCCAGGGCCATATAAAGTTCCCCAAGATCAAAGAATCCAAAGTTTTGTTGAAGGCACCAGCCCCTAAGCCACTTGTTAATCAAATACAGTTTCCTATTCCTCTCAGCATTCCACCCTGTGAATAAGGGTAAAGATGAAAAGACTACCTGTGCCCCTGCTCTCTCAATTGCTTTTCCTAGTGCCTTGAAGTCCCTTTTGATACCTTTTAGCCCTTTGTTATCAACCTCATCATTTCCCGCCTGTATAACTAACAAGGGGTAGCAATCAGAGGGCTGCACTACAATAGGCATTCTTCTGGTAACATCCCTGACCCGGGCCCCAGTGAGGCAGCAGACTTCCCTGTGGAAGGGGTCTGGTCGGCATATGGGGGCCTCTGTTCCCTTCAGAAGGGAATCACCAATAACACTTACCCTCCTCTTTTTCTTTTGGGTACTCATTCTGATGCGAGGGGGGAACTGATTTACTTCACTTGCCCCCCAAGCTGGTGATGCTTCTGCCTCCTCCAAAAACAAATCACCTCACCCTCAACATCTAGTGCCCTATATCTGTTGTGTAAGGGCAGCTGAGGAGGTGAGAATGGCTGGAAGGGTTTTCTCTTGAAAAAAAATTTGCACCATTCCTGGAGGCACTGCAATACCAGGACGATGCACAAAGTGGAGGGAGCAAGCTCCAGATACAACTCCCATGCCCAAAAATCCAATTAGCATAAAGTCCTCTCACGAGAATGTATCAGATATTAAACTGATAAGAACAGACACTACATTTGATCTTAGCCAAAAGGCTGAGAAGTGATCTGGTCTCTTCTGCCAGGCAACTAGCAACAGAAGAAGGGGACACAGTCTCAAGCTGTGCTAGAGGAGGTCTAGGCTGGAGGTTAGGAGGAAGTTCTTCACAGAGAGAGTGATTGGCATTGGAATGGGCTGCCCAGGGAGGTGGCAGATTCCCTGTCCCTTTAGGGGTTCAAGAAAAGCCTGGCTGAGGCACTTGGTGCCATGGTCTAATTGATTGGACAGGGGAGTGCTAGGTTGGACTGTATGATCTTGGAGGTCTCTTCCAGCCTGGTTGATTCTATGATTCTATGATTCCTCGTCAGCTGTTCTTTGTAATGTATTATTTTGTACTATTTTTTTCCTAGCTATTGTTTGTTTTCTTTTTTTAGATCTGGTTGTTCAAATAAGTTATACACTACTTCATGCTCTCTGATTGAAGGAAATTGCAAGTATGTCCACCAACATCACTTGCACATGGGAATGAATTTAGTTTCTCTGATAATTTGTGCATGGAAAACTCAATTGTTACGAACATCTATGGAAAATAACAAAATAAGAGGCAGGAAGCAAGCCAAGGTGAATGCATTTTAAAAAGTCAACAAGTATTCACATTTCTCAGTTGTTTTTTCCTCTCACTGAAGCTTTCCAAAAAATCCAATCCTCTACTAACTCCTCCACTGATTCCAAATAATATCATTCAAAGTAATTTCTAACTTAGTAAACCAACTCATTTCAGTGTTTTGAGCCAATAAAAATAATGTGGCAGCATGAATGACAATCTTTTCCTAGTTGTGATTGTGACCAAATATTCAGCAAAGACACAAACTCATATCTGTCAGCAAATTCTTTGTTATTTGGTTTTGAATTATTTTTTCCCCCCTGAAAGTGCCAATTTGGAAAAGATCTAGCAGATGCTTTGTCATTTAAATTTAATGGCCTTTAGAATTCTGTGGAATCGAGGTAATTGATTTGTTATTTTTTGTTATCTTGTCTTCAGGGTGAGAATTAAACAGCTGGGTGGGGTCGTTTTCTTTGTTTGTTTTTTTTTTTTTCTAACATAGATGTTGTTCAATTAAGGTTGGAGCTGTGATATTAGGTATTACAATGACCTAGGATTTAATCATGTGTAGGAAGAGCTGAAGATGACATGTTTTATCATCTATTACTTTTTGTGAAAGCTAATTTCAATGGATACTTTAACAACTTCATCTAGAGAAGAATGATTATAAGAAAAATATTTCTTGAATGCTGCATGTTAGGTGAAAAACTCTTCTGATAAAGAATCTTCTAAATCTGAGATAAAGGGACAGTAAATCTTATTATCTGGAGACATGTAATTTTTTTTCCTTCTCTATTAATGGTGAAAGTCTGATCTTAGATAATTAGTTAATATTTAACTTTTATGATGTTGCTTATTCTAGGTCATTCTTTGTTCTGGCCAGTTCTTTATCGATAGTCTGGGAATCAAGCTTTCTAGCACTGTTATCTTAGGAAGGACTTTAAAATCAGACCAGGAAAGAAGGTCCATTTGGCATTACTAAGATTACAGATGTTGTGTCACTCACTGTTACTGTCTAAAAAGCTAGATTAAAAATACCTCAGTCCAATCTGTACTCATAGAAACATAGAATCAACCAGGTTGGAAGAGACCTCCAAGATCATCCAGTCCAACCTATCGCCCAGCCTTATCCAATCAACTAGACTATGGCTCTAAGTGCCTCAGACAGCCTTTTCTTGAACACCTTCAGGGATGGCAACTCCACCACCTCCCTGGGCAGCCCATTCCAATGCCAATCACTCTCTCTGGCAAGAATTTCCTCCTAACATCCAGCCTAGACCTCCCCCACACAACTTGAGACTGTGTCCCCTTGTTCTGTTGCTGGGTGCCTGGGAGAAGAGACCAACCCCCACCTGGCTATAGCCTCCCTTCAGGTAGTTGTAAACAGCAATGAGGTCACCCCTTAGCCTCCTCTTATCCAGGCTAAACACCCCCCAGCTCCTTTATCCTCTCCTCATAGTGCTCACATAAGAAAGGTGTAGAAAACTATACAGTTTACAATAATCTGAAAAAAAATTACCACAAAAGATGAGAATTTTCTAGAAACACTAAAATTTGTCTGTTTCACAGTATCACAGTATCACAGTATCACCAAGGTTGGAAGAGACCTCATAGATCATCAAGTCCAAGCCGTTACCACAGAGCTCAAGGCTAGACCATGGCACCAAGTGCCACGGCCAATCCTGCCTTGAACAGCTCCAGGGACGGCGACTCCACCACCTCCCTGGGCAGCCCATTCCAGTAGCCAATGACTCTCTCAGTGAAGAACTTTCTCCTCACCTCAAGCCTAAATTTCCCCTGGCATAGCTTGAGGCTGTGTTCTCTTGTTCTGGTGCTGGCTGCCTGAGAGAAGAGAGCAACCTCCCCCTGGCCACAACCACCCCTCAGGTAGTTGTAGACAGCAATAAAGTCTCCCCTGAGCCTCCTCTTCTCCAGGCTAAACAACCCCAGCTCCCTCAGCCTCTCCTCGCAGGGCTTGTGCTCGAGGCCTCTCACCAGCCTCGTTGCCCTTCTCTGGACACATTGAAGCTTCTCAATGTCCCTCTGCTCTTATTGTGAGTTCCTAATATCCTTAAGTTATTTGCCCTATCACTTTGCTCATACTTATTACTTGGACTGTATCGCTGAATTGTGGGAGCATTCTCATCTGCTAGAAAACATTCTAAATGTTACATTATTTCATAATATCAGATTACTTCATGTGAAACATGCTGAAACTGCTGTCAAACTGACTTTATCTTGTAGGAAATTAAGCTGCATTATCTAACACAACACAGACCTCTTGCAAAATCAGCAAGGCAAAATCTAGTGGGAAGTTGCCTGGAGATAATCACCCCCCTTGAGAATTATAGATACTCTGTTAAATCTCGTATCTTTTACAGCCTTAGGGATGTGATTATATTATGACAAAAATACCCTTGTTGCATTAGTTACATTTTTCAGTCAAGGATTATTTGAAATCTTCTAGTTGAAATACCTCAAGAGAGCATTTCTTTATGCTACTAAATGTCTAGTTTTAAATAACCACATGACCAGGTATCCACCATTGAGCTACAAAATTCTTACACTTTGATGAACTTTGTTCCTAGAAAGTATCAAAGCAAGAATTTTCTGTAAGCATACTTATTTTAATATTATGCAAATAAATTAAGAACTGTGCATGTCAATAACAGACAGACCAGAGAGCTGGACAGGGAGAATTTTAATGAAATTCAACAAGGGCAAGTGTAGAGTCTTGCACCTGGCAAAGAAAAACCCCATGTACCAGTATAGGTTGGAGACTGACTTGCAGGAGAGCAGTGAAGGGGAAAAGGACCTGGGGGTCCTAGTGGATGGAAGTTTGACTATGAGCCAGCAACATACTTGTGGCCAAGAAGGCCAATGCCATTTTGGAGTGTATCAGAAAGGCTGTGGTTAGGAGGTCAAGAGAAGTTCTCCTACTCTGACCTGATGAGACCATGCCTGGAATATTGTGTCCAGTTCTGGGCCACTCAGTTGAAGGACAGGCAAAAGCTTGAAAGAACCACAATCATGATTAATGGTGTGAAACATCTTCCTTACAAGGAGAGACTGAGGGAGTTTGGTCTCTTTAGTTTGGAGAGGAGGGGAATAAAGGGTAACCTCATTAATATTTATAAATATTTGAAGGGTGAGTGCCTGGAGGATGCAGCTAGGCTCTTCTTAGTGATGGCAAATGACAGGACAAGGGGCAATGGGTGGAAGGTGAAGCATAGGAAGTTCCATATAAACATGAGGAATTTTTTTTTTCACTGTGAGGGCGATGGAACACTGGAACAGGCTGCCCAGGGAGGTTGTGAAGTTTTCAACTCCAGAGATATTCAAGACTCACCTCTGTGCTTTCCTGTGTGATCTAGTATAGGTGACCTTGCTCCGTCAGGGGAGTTGAACTAGATGATTTTTTGAGGTTCCTTCCAACCCCTAACATTCTGTGATTTTGTGATAATCACAAAGCAAATACAAACTGTGCTGACAACAATACCATCTGAAACAACAAACTAGAAATATTGGAATCAGAAATAACAGTATTTCTGGTTTTAAGCCCTTAAGTGCACGTTAATTAATTCTAAAGTCAATAGCAGTGTGGTGGGAGGTGCAAATTATGCCTAGAACACATATCCATCACATGACCTAAACGCCTGCCTGAATACTTACCTTGTCCCCTCCCCCCCCCTTCCTGCTTCTTCTTCCCGACTGGAAGAAGCGGAAAAGCAGACAAAGGCTTTGGCGCCTCTCAGTCTATCACAGACCCGTATTTGGCCTTGTTTTGCAGCTTGCTTTGTTTGTGATAAACACAGGTCACGATCCTAGGCCTGCGCATCTTCCTTTTTTGGAGAAGTAAGTCAGGATTGGTTCTAAAGGCGGGTTTATCTGTTGCTATTGGTCAAAGACACTTGTCAAAATGCTTGAAAACCTAGCTAACTTGTTTGTTTGCTGCTGCTGCTGCTTTTGTTTTGTTCGCTACCTCTGCATGCCATGACACTTTGCATCATATGCAAATGGAGCAACTAGGACCGGCATCCTGACCCTGCCTGATCGAGCCCGAATATGGGTAACGATTTAGTAACGACCTAACAACAAGTTTCGACTTTGAAACTTGCTCGCCCGGCACTCCGGCCTGCCATGCCAGCCCGAGGGCTGATTCCTTGCTATACACAGCACTCGATCGGACTGCTCCAGCCTGCAAACTTGGATCCTGCTTTTCCCAGGTGGCTGCTGACCACCTGATGACTTTCTGGGAGTCCAGGAAGACTCGTTTCATGTCTGTGGACCTTCTCAGCCAACGTGCTCAATCTGGACTAAAGAAGCAGCAAAGCTCCAACGCATCATTACCACGTGAAGTCACCACATGCCTTTGACTATACGTTTCCCCGTTCTCCAACCTGATCTCCTTCTATGATCAGGTGACCTGCTTGGTGGATGTGGGGAGGCCTGTGGATGTGGTCTATCTGGACTTCAGCAAGGCCTTTGACACTGTTCTCCACAGCAAACTGCTGGCTAAGATGTCACTCCATGGCTTGGAAGGCAACACTCTATGCTGGGTTAGGAACTGGCTGGAGGGCCGGACCCAGAGAGTGGTGGTGAATGGTGCCACATCCAGCTGGCGGCCGGTCACTAGTGGTGTCCCTCAGGGATCAGTGCTGGGCCCCATCCTCTTTAACATCTTCGTAGATGATCTGGATGAGGGCATGGAGTCAGTCATCAGCAAGTTTGCAGATGACACTAAGCTGGGGGCAGATGTGACCGAGTTGGAGGGCAGAAGGGCTCTGCAGCGGGACCTTGACCACCTGGACAGATGGGCAGAGTCCAATGGGATGGCATTCAATAGCTCCAAGTGCAGGGTGCTGCACTTTGGCCACAACAACCCCATGCAGAGATACAGGCTGGGGTCAGAGTGGCTGGAGAGCAGCCAGACAGAGAGGGATCTGGGGGTGCTGATTGATACCCGCCTGAACATGAGCCAGCAGTGTGCCCAGGTGGCCAAGAGAGCCAGTGGCATCCTGGCCTGCATCAGGAATGGTGTGGCCAGCAGGAGCAGGGAGGTCATTCTGCCCCTGTACTCTGCACTGGTTAGACCACACCTTGAGTACTGTGTTCAGTTCTGGGCCCCCCAGTTTAGAAGGGACATTGAGATGCTTGAGCGTGTCCAGAGAAGGGCGACGAGGCTGGTGAGAGGCCTCGAGCACAGCCCTACGAGGAGAGGCTGAGGGAGCTGGGATTGTTTAGCCTGGAGAAGAGGAGGCTCAGGGGTGATCTTATTGCTGTCTACAACTACCTGAAGGGTGGTTGTGGCCAGGGGGAGGCTGCACTCTTCTCTCAGGTGGCCAGCACCAGAACAAGAGGGCACAGCCTCAGGCTGCGCCGGGGGAAGTTTAGGCTTGATGTGAGGAGAAAGTTCTTCACTGAGAGAGTCATTGGCTACTGGAATGGGCTGCCCAGGGAGGTGGTGGAGTCGCCGTCCCTGGGGCTCTTCCAACCTTGGTGATACTGTGATACTGTGATGCTTTTGGAGCACAAATATTGAGACTCTTAAGCAGTGAGTAACCTAACTCTCTTTACTCAAGCTTGTAAAAGTTCACGCTTAACCTTTCAGCGGCAGTTTGTGCTGTAAGGCTCTCTAGTTATAAACGTTTTCTAAAAGCTTTTCCTAAATCATTTAATTTGACTGTATAGGTACATTCTGCAAAATAGTTTTACCAACCACATCATAGCATCTGTCTGTGTTAATTGTAAAGAAGTCTGGGGACATTTTCTTTGCATAATTAATAAACTAATAATTTTTACATCGACCTCATTACAACTCACTCCTAACCCAGATTCACAGTATCACAGTATCACAGTATCACCAAGGTTGGAAGAGACCTCATAGATCATCAAGTCCAAGCCGTTACCACAGAGCTCAAGGCTAGACCATGGCACCAAGTGCCACGTCCAATCCTGCCTTGAACAGCTCCAGGGACGGTGACTCCACTACCTCCCTGGGCAGCCCATTCCAGTAGCCAAAACTTCCTTAACAAGCAGCTTATCTCTGAGTTGGGTAGAACTGAGTAGAACTGAGTAGAGTAGAACACTATAACAGCAAAACCAAGATCTGGCATTCTGGTGTCTTTTTGATGACCATGTAAACAATACCCTTTCTTGCAGTGTGATTTGATTTAAATTTAACCCTAAAAAAAAACTCAGCTACGAAATAATTTTAGCATTTGATTAATTAGATTAAAAAAATCTTAGGACAAATTAATGATTGCATACTTCAGCATGAGAAAACAGAAGCATGACAGGGGAAGAAAGGGTTTTTTCTTCTATTTGTGGAAATGAAACCCTGGGTTTTCAATTTTGGTTAATTGCAACACTATTCGGAACCAAAAACAGTGTTCTTTGGGACATCTGTGAAACAGCACATGAAAGTAGGTCTTCGAAATAAAAGTTGCCAGTGAAGGAATAGATATTATAATTTATTCAACAGTATATGAGGCAGAGCAGCTGGCATTTAGGGCCTGAATTTACATTCTTCTTTTCCTAGTTAAGCTTGAACTGTGAGACAAGGTATTATTGTAGCCTTACTGCACAGTGGCTGCATGCCTAACTGTAATAATTGAGCACCAGCTAAAAATATTTCAACTGTCCTTTAACAAACTATCTTATGTATTAGAAGTACACGATAGCACAGTGCTACAAGTCAATTTGTCTGCTTATTGAATCCTTAAAGATAAATTAGGAGTGCAGACAGCATATAAAGCCACAAAAAAGAGTTAAGCTAAACCTTGTTAGTCCAGGTATCTCTTTGTAGTATTGAATTCTGATTGTTGTAGACAAGTATTTAATATCAATTGAAAGTTTACATGTATTTATAAATGATGAAGACTGTCCAACAGGAAGAAAATACATTACATTATAGCTTTGAGATTAGAGTAGTCTTTCCAAGTTAAAAGTCCAACGATTGACCACTGTGATATTACCAAATACTTCCATTCTTTATTTGCCACTTCTTCACTTTTGATTCCTAAGAATGTTGTGCTTTCTTTTATATCACTGATATAGCACAAGACCAGAATCAATCCTTTTTAAGTACATGGTCATTATCCCTTCATGATACCAAATTTGACACCAATATTGAGTCAGTTTTATCTCCAGTAAATATTTATCACACTTGTATCAATCTAGTCTCTTCACTCAAATGTTGCACAACACTAAATCTCATATATATATTGCAGTATTTTGTACTACATCATTAATATTTATATTAAATTATCATATTTTTTATTTTCAAAGATAATAGAAAAATCTATTTTTGATATCACTGTCTCCTATTTGGAAGTAATCCTGATTTTGTATTTTGAATGACTATTATTGAAGTATTTTTTAAAGTTTGTCTATAGAAACCTGATTTTGCTCTGATTGTGAACAAGGTGAAATCCCAATTGCTCATGCTCAACTGTTAATATCAAACTGTTTCTAGTTTCCTCAAAATAGAATTTTAGGCCTATAAACTACTTCATGACCAAAGGGAAGGTACTTTAGCTGTCATTTTCTTATCATGTACTTCAATGAGAACCTTGAGTTTGAAATTTCATTCTTAAGAAAGTAAACCAGAATTTAGTCATCTGAGTCCATCTTAAATCTGTTTGCAATACCAACTCTTAAGGCAGCCATATAATGAATGCATCACAGAATCACAGAATCGAATCATAGAATCAACCAGGTTGGAAGAGACCTCCAAGATCATGATATCCATGCCCATAGGTTAAATGAGAAGCATAGCTCTTTTGATTTGTATTACTCTTCTGAGATTTATGTGGTACACTTAAACTCTCTTAGGATATGGGTCAGACTTAATAGGTATTTTTTTACTGCATAGACACCTTACAGCCACATATATATATATATACACACACATACAATGGAATTTTCACAGTATCACAGTATCACAGTATCNAGGTCTGCCCTGAGCCTCCTCTTCTCCAGGCTAAACAATCCCAGCTCCCTCAGCCTCTCCTCATAGGGCTTGTGCTTGAGGCCTCTCACCAGCCTCGTTGCCCTTCTCTGGACACGTTCAAGCATCTCAATGTCCCTCTTAAACTGGGGGGCCCAGAACTGGACACATTTTCATAGCAGAAGCAACATGACTGAAAACAATTTCAGGCTTCACTCTATTTGCAGAATACAATCTGCTTCATTTTAAAAGGACAAAATAATCCTTTGCAGAGAAGAGCAAGACAATGGTTAAAGTGTTTATGTAGCTTTAAATTCAGAATTAGTTTGAAAAATGAATGCAATAGCCATGTTTCATGTGCTTTAACTTTTTGCTGCCTCTATATCTTCACCACTTTTTTTGTTCAAAGATCTCTGTGTATCGCTGAGTCCAATTTTGCAGCATTATTAATTTATGGAAGTCTGTAGGTATTAACATCACGTATAATTTAATTCAGTTGCTATAGAGATCTCTACAGGGACACAAAACATAAAAAGAGGCAAAATTAATCTGCCTTACAGTCTAGTTGCCTAGAGTGCACCCCCTACAGGGAGAGGGCAATAATTAAAATTTGCAGTTCCATTAAGCCTTCGTTGTTACTGATTATATCATTGTCTGATTGATTTGTCAGGTGAGGAAAACAACAAAAAAATAATTTCCTTTATCTCCATGACCAAATGGTCTGTGCATTGTAAGCTGCAACATGGAAATCTTCTTGAGCAGCTGGAGCCTTTCTACTTTCTACTTAATTTTATTTCCCATCGTATTAGTAAACTCATTTTGAGGTAGCGGAAATTGATTGTATCCACACACTTGGATTTTGTATGTGATCAAGGTAATAGAGAAAACAAAAGGATATGTTTTTCATACAATACTTCCCTGTTACAAAAGAACAGCAGGAAAGAGAATGTTTTTTTCATCACCAGGAAATGTGTTTAAGGAAGATGATGGGACAGATTTTACACTGTATTAAATTCCAATTGGTGGCACTAAATGAATCAAGCAAGATAACTGATGAATTTCACAATATAATTTTATTGCTTCATTAGAAGTATTTTGCTTACATACATACTGTAAAAAAAAGGGCACAGATTCTGTACCTCAGATACATATTCTTTTTCATGTTTGACTGTTATTTTCAATATGAACTTTATTGCCATATAAATATTTGATTCAGATGCTAAGAGCAAATATATTATTAGTTTCCTTAAAGACAAGGTGTACATACTTAGAGCAGATTTATGCAAGGTATGAATATTGAAAGTACCTAAAATACAGATTAAATAAAAAGACAATACCCTTTTTCTGAAATGCAATTAATCTTGGGTTATTAGAAAGAAACAAAGCACAATGTTTTATTGTCCTGGTATTGGTAGATAGTAGTAGGCTGAACGTGAGTCAGCAGTGTGGCCAAGAGAGCCAATGGCATCCTGGCCCGGTTCAGGAACAGTGTGGCCAGTAGGACAAGGGAGGTTATTCTTCCCCTGTACTCAGCACTGGTCAGGCCACACCTTGAGTGCTGTGTCCAGTTCTGGGCTCCTCAATTCAAGAGAGATACTGAGATACTGGAACATGTCCAGAGAAGGGCAACAAAGCTGATGAGAGGCCTGGAGCACAGCCCTGTGAGGAGAGGCTGAGGGAGCTGGGGTTGTTTAGCCTGGAGAAGAGGAGGCTCAGGGGTGACCTCACTGCTGTCTACAACTACCTGAAGGGAAACTGTAGCCAGGTGGGGGTGGTCTCTTCTGCCAGGCAACCAGCAACAGAACAAGGGGACACAGTCTCAAGTTGTGCCGGAGGAGGTCTAGGCTGGATGTTAGGAGGAAGTTCTTGCCAGAGAGAGTGATTTGCATTGGAATGGGCTGCCCAGGGAGGTGGTGGAGTCACCATCCCTGGAAGTGTTCAAGAAGAGCCTGTCTGAGGCACTTGGTGCCATGGTGTAGTTGATTGGATAGGACTGGTTGCTAGGTTGGGCTGGATGATCTTGTAGGTCTCTTCCAACCTGATTGATTCTGTGATTCTATGATTTAATGAGGTAAAGTCTGATGTCATTGTGTGCTATGTATTCTGTAGGCAGTACAGTTAATTTTCTACTCTTCAGTAAACACAGCTAAGCCTTTCTACCACATACTAATCAGAAAAGGCAGTATATGCGTGGTTGTTAGAGAATCAGCTTATCAGAGTTTACTCACTTTGAGATATGCTTAATCACAATCAAATTCATATCCTCTATTGTCTGCCATTGCTGCAGCTGCTGTTTAGGGTCAGGGACATGTTTTGAATTTTCACAATATCTTCAGGATCACAAAAACCAATTGCAACATTTATAAAGACAAAATTGCAATTGGTCACTCAGTCACAGCAAACACATCTACAGGCAGTGGCAGCTTAAAGAAAAATTACATGAAAAGGTAGATCTCCTAGACTTTAAAAGCTAGAATTGTGAATTCAAACATGAATAGAGGTCATACTTCTGTTACACAAGGTCTCGGTTTAGCAAAACTGGTATGCAACCCTAATGCTCATTCAAAGAACTGCGTTTCAAAAGTGGGACTGTTTAGAAATATCACTGCTTCTTCTTCAAGAATAAGCTCTTTCTGTTTGAAGCCTTTTATTTTTAGTACTGGGTAGTTATGCAGGAGTCATTTATTTTCAGCATCAAAAATAAATTAATCTAAATGTTCATGGCAAAGGTATTAGCTTATGTGTGTTTTATTTTTAGGATTGTTGCATTAAAGGCTGGATAAATGCCATGAATAGATGGCACAGCCCCATGGAGAGGTAAAAGTGTGAAGACTTGAAAATTTAGATTAAAAAGAGTCTAGCAGGTAAATCAAAAACTGTGCAATTCAAGTTAAGTAAAATAAGTATTTCATTCAATGCTTTGGATCGGCAGGGAGATGTTTAGCCATTTCCAGGAAAGGGTGGCTCTGTTATATATAGTAGTTCCTGAGAAGATAGATGCCATAAGTTCTTGTCTGTAGCTTTTATTTCAGATCATAACTTCATATAGTATGGAATACTCCTTTGGTCAGTTGAGGCCAGCTGTGCCCTCTCTCAGCATCTTGCACAACTCTAGATGTCTAAGTGCATGCTCATTGGCAAGGCAGTATGAGAAAGAAAGGCCTTTGTGCTGTGTAATCTCTGATTAGCACTAACTAAAACATCTTTTTATTATAAACACTGTTTTCATCCCAGATCCAAAACTTAGTATCATAGGAGCTACTATGCAGAAATTTAACTCTATTGCAGCCAAATAGAGTACACTAGAACTAGAAAAGCAGGAAAAGTTTGATTTTAGCATGATTGTAATTTTGTAGGCCGTTGTTATATCTTCAAAAGTTTCTATACTGTAATTGCCAAAAAATCAAGCTGCAGAAGAAGAGTGAATGAGGCAGTCTGTTGAGTTTGCTGTTTCTTTAACACACTATGGGAGCACTAGTCTATTCATTCCAGGACCAAGTTTTCATAGAATCATGGAAACACTGAATCAGTCAGAGTTGGAAGGGACCACAAGGATCATCTAGTTCCAATCCCCTCTGCCATGGGCAGGGACGCCCTACTCAAGATCAGGCTGATCAGAGCCTCATCCAGCCTGGCCTTAAACACTTCCAGAGATGGGGCCTCAACCACCTCCGTGGGCAACCCATTCCAGGCTCTCACCACTCTCATGCTGAAGAGCTTCCTCCTCACATCCACTCTGAACCTGCCCTAGCTTCATTACTCCTAGTCCTGTCACTCCCTGACAGCCTAAAATGTCCCTCCCCAGCTTTTTTGTAGGCCCCCTTCAGATACTGAAAGGCCATAAGAAGGTCACCTCAAAGCCTCCTCTTCTCCAGATGGAATAGCCCAACTCTTTCAGTCTGTCCTCATAGGAGAGATGTTCCAGCCCTCTGATCATCCTTGTGGCCCTTCTCTGGACACACTGCAGCATCCCCTCATCCTTCTTGTAATAGGGGCTCCAGAACTGGATGCAATACTACAGGTGGGGTCTACCCAGAGTGGAGTAGAAGGGAGGAATCACCTCCCTCAACCTGCTGGCCACACTTCTTCTGATGCAGCCCAGGATCTGGCTAGGTCTCTGGGCTGCAAGTGCACACTGCTGGCTCATGTTGAGCTTCTCGTCCAGCAGCACACCCAAGTCCCTCTGCCCAGGGCTGTTCTCCAGCCAGTTCCTGACCAGCCTGTATTTGTGCTTGGGATTACCTCCACCCAGATGCAGGACCTTTCACTTGGTCTTATTGAACCATATGTAGTTGGCTTGTGCTCACCTCGCCAGGCTCTCCAGGTCCATCTGGATGGCATCTCTGCCCTCCAGCCTGTCTGCTGCACCACACAGCTTGGTGTCATCAGCAAACATGCTGAGGGTGCACTCAGTGCCACTGTCCATGTCACCAGAAAAGATGTTGAACAAGACTGGTCCCAGGACTGATCCCTGAGGGACTCCACTTGTCACTGTCTCCCACTTGGACATAGGGTCATTGACAGTAACTCTTTGGGTGCGGCCATTTTAACTAATCTGGTACTTGAAAGGATCTAAATCCATACTTGTCACAAGAATCTCCTGTACAAAAACTCTCAGAACATCTTGTATTTGGTATTTACTGTTAACTTTTCTATTATTTGTAAATATTAAATCCCATTTGTAAGAACTATGGGGCACAAAAATCAATGCAGTCTAGACAGGATTCACAGAAAGAACTCAGGTCAGTGAGTCCATGGAGGAAATTTGAAGTTCTAGTGTCCTGGGTTTAGCTAGGGTGAGGTTACATTTCAGTTTTTTGCTTTCACCCAAAAGTAGGAAGGGCCACTGCCAATACAGTCATCTGAACCATGCTATTCAATACCATACTGACATCATACCTGCTATGTAAGGAAGGAGATGGCCAAAGCAAATATAGGGAGTTTGAGCAGGTGGCTGTGGCATGGCACAGCATGGTAGGATCAGGCAGATAGGCTGGGCCACCACAGTCAGTATTGTGTTTTGCATCACTTGCTTTATATACTGTTTAATTAGCATTATTGTTCTTCCTGTTGTGCTCCTCTATTAAATCTCCTTATCTAAATCCAATGGGTTTTGCCTTTTTCCCCTAGTTTTCCTTCCCATCCCACCAAGAGGTGAGGGTTGTGAGGGGTAATTGTGGGGGTGTCTGTATGGGGCTTGGCTGGAGGCTGGGTCTTAACTGTGACACTACTGTGAGGGAAATGGTCACTTTAAAAGGATGTGCTACAAAATTATAAACCTGGATAATTTTTGTATATAATAGACATTTGTTCAAGTATGTTGAGGTCTGACTGAAAAAGATAAGCCTCTTTTCTTTCAAAAGCTTTTATTTCTTCTTTTTTATCTGTCAGAGTCAGATGTGCATTTAAGTATGCTCCATTGGAATGGGCTGCCCAGGGAGGTGGTGGAGTCGCCGTCCCTGGAAGTGTTTAAAAGAAGCCTGGCTGAGGCACTTAGTGCCATGGTCTAGTTGACTGGGCAGGGCTGGGTGCTAGGTTGGATTGGTTGATCATAGAATCATAGAATCATAGAATGGTTTAGGTTGGAAGAGACCTCAAGGATCATCCAGCTCCAAACCCCTGCCATAGGCAGGGACACCTCCCACTAGAGCAGGTTGCTCAAGGCCTCATCCAGCCTGGCTTTAAACACCTCCAGGGAAGAAGCATCCACAACCTCCCTGGGCAACCTGTTCCAGTGTCTTACCACCCTCACTGTAAAGAATTTCCTCCTAACATCCAGTCTAAATCTCCCCTCCTCCAGCTTAAACCCATTCCCCCTCGTCCTGACATTACTAGACCTTGTCAATAGTCCCTCCCCAGCCTTCCTGTAGGCTCCCTTCAGATACTGGAAAGCCACTATAAGGTCTCCTTGAAGCCTTCTCTTCTCCAGGCTGAAGAGCCCCAACTCTCTCAGCCTGTCTTGAAGGTCTCTTCCAATCTGGTTGATTCTATGATTCTATACTTCTATGAACCTCAAGATTCCATAGATTACAGTTGTCACATCTGAATATGGCTAAAAGAAGCATTTATCAACACTTTATCACTATATACGAATTAAGCAGCTCCAGGTAAAATTCCCAAACACTGTGTGAGAACATGGTTGTTAGAATGCTCCCTGTACAGTTTAACCCATAGCAGACACCACACTCCCAAATAACTTTGAAGGATAGATGATAGTCTAGCAGAGGTTAGAAACTCTGAACTGTGCAGTACAGGCAATGACATATCTATAAGAATACTAGATGATGTGTAAGTTTAGTCAGGGGAAGAACTGCAGATCATTAAGAATGAAAACAAAGCAGATCATGGGGTTATTCAGTATGTCAGGCATCAAAGCATTTTGTAGCAGTGTGTAGAGACTGAATAAGAATTACAGATTCTAAAGATCATGCTTTACTTCACAAATCTACAAGGCTAAGCAAGTTCAGAGACCTATGCATATGTTGTTTTATGAAAATGTTGTGTACTGACAAAGAGGAAGGCAGGAAAGAATGTTAGGAGACCTGCCTGGCTGACCAACGAGCTCCTAGACATGCTGTCATACAAAAATAAACTGTAGAAGGAGTGGAAGAAAGGATAGCTAGAATGGGGGTTATATAATGTAGCAGTCCAAGCAGCATGAAACCTGGTTAGAAAAGCTAAAGCTCACTGTGAATTAAATCTAGCCAGGGAGATGAAGGAGAATAGCAAAAGTTTCTATAGGTACATTAATGGCAAAAGATAGACTAGGGAAGGTGTGGGCCTCCCCAGAGAGGAAACAGAAGAACTGCTGACAAGTGATGTGGGGAAAGCCGAGGTTCTCAACTACTTTTTTACTGCAGTTCACTGGCAAGGGCTCCAGCCACACTCCTGAAATCACAGGAGTGATGAGACAATGGCAAGGGCTGGAAGAACAAACTGCCCATTGTAAGTGAAGATCAGGTTTGTGACCATATAAAGAACCTGAGAGTGTGCAAGTCCATGGGACCCGACAGGATATATCCACAGGTACTGAGGGAACTGGTGGATGAGATCATTAAACTGCTCTCTATTCCAAAAGTCATGGCAGTCTGGGGAGGTCTCCACTGACTGGAAAAGGGGAAACATAACCCCTGTTTTCAAAAAGGGAAAGAAGAATGATTCAAGGAACTATAGGCCTGTCAGTCTCACCTCTGCACCTGGTAAGATCATGGAGCAGATCCTCCTGGAGGTACTACTGTGGCAGAAGAATAACAAAGAGGCAATTGGGTACAATCAACGCAGCTTCACCAAGTGTCTAACCAAGCTGGTGGCCTTCTGTGACAAGGTCACTACATCAGTTGACAAGGGAAGAGCAACTGATGTCATTTATTGGGACCTGAGCAAAGCCTTTGACTGTCCCACATGACATCCTGATCTCCAATCTGATAAAATACGGATTTGACAGATGGACGACTCGGTGGCTAAAGAACTGGCTTGATGGCTGCACCCAAAGAGTGGCTGTCAATGAGTCCATGTCCAAGTGGAGGCCAGTGACAAGTGGAGTCCCTCAAGGATCAGCACTGGGACCAGACTTTTTTAACATCTTCACTGGCAACATGGACAGTGGCATTATTGTTATTATTCTATCATTCTATGGATTTTGAGGTACAGAGGTGTTAGGATGCAGTTGCTGTCTAAGAGAATAAACTGTATCCCAGGCTTCGCAAGGCAAGCAATTTCAAGAAAGGTTTCAGCCCAGCTGAAATATCCTGATGGAAGTTATTTGGTCTGCAGTAAGTATTCTCATTTTGGTTAAAGCTCCAGCTTGGTCTGGGGTGATCTATCAATGAAGAATTTTAAAATGCTCATTGTTTTCATGCTTTCTGCATCTCATGTTTGCACTCTAAAACTTGAGTTTTTAAAGAGGAAAAATGCCTTCTCCATGGTGAAGTAATTAACTTCATGTATTTTCCTTGGATACATATGCTTTCTTTTTTTTTTTTGGGGGGGTGGGGGTGGGGAATATGACTGTCTGAGCCTATGGGTCTTCAAGAAAAGCACCAAGTTACAGAACTCCAGGAGCTAGAGTGTGCAGGAGGTGTACCAGAAGGTGTAATCTGTGTGTTTATGCCCAATCCTGCATTCCTGTAAAAACTGCTGTCTAAGTCAATATCTTCCTTCTCCTCCTCATCTCACTTCTGGTGGCATGGGCTTCCTTATCTCAGGTTTTGGTATAAGGGAGGCTTGCAACCTAGCTAGGCCTTGGCAGAGCCAGGTAAGGAGGGGATGGACGTATGGAGAGAGGGAGAGGCATTTGAGGCCTGGCTGGGGGAAGGCTTTGGAAGATTGTAGCTTAATGAGATTGTTATAAGCCCAGGTTGCAGGGCTGGGCCAAGGCTGGATATGAATTTGTGTATTTTATATGCTTTGCTATGCTCACCACTATGTAGAATGCTAATATTGCAGTACATAAATTGCCTGTTCATTTAAACATTCCGATTCTCCAATCCTTTGCATAAGCATTGTTCTTTTTCCCTTTTTGGAGCAATAAAGCAATTTGTTTGTTCATTTAACCACAACAGGAAAAAAATGAAGAATTTGTAAAATTTATGAACTCAGATTTATTTTGTGTACTTCATTTGAGCCCTACTAAATCAATTCTTGAGGTAAGCAATTATGTTATAGACTGACATCACTTGGAAACAACAATAACCACCAGGGAGGTGGCTGAAGCCCCATCCCTGGAGGTGTTTAAGGCCTGGCTCGATGAGGCTCTGGCCAGCCTGGTCTAGGGTAGGGTGTCCTTACCTGTGACAGGGGGGTTGGAACTAGATGATCCTTGTGGTCCCTTCCAACTCTGACTGAGTCTATGATTCAATAATCTTGTTTTCAATGGCTGGACTAGAATCAACACATTCTTTTTTCTATCTCCTCTCCCACATCCCACAGGATGGTAAAATTACAGTTGCCAGGTATATTTTTGAAAGGACAAAAATTCTGCTAAGTTCTTCTGGAGTACTGAAGACATTTCAGAAAGTTCTTGTTTAAATACTATAGATAGTGAACAAGTTTCCAGGACTTGCATATATCTTAAGCCTGTGCATGAATGCTCAATGGTGAAGAAAAAACTTCTTCCTATTATGCAAAGAAAGTTGTTCTACCCAAAAATCATTCAGAAACTCACTCAGAAAGCAAAACAAAGAATAGACACCATGACATACTACATGTTTAGACCTTGAGGCCAAGTCATGCGTAACTGAAATCAGTATCTGCTAATTAAAAATAAATAGGTATCTGCTGCTGGCAGTGTGTGAGTTATTCTAACCTTTGAGCAGCAGTGAATGCCTATCCTTCGTGTTGTGAAATAATATTTATATAACTATAAAATTAACTTGGAGAAAGAGTGGCTGGAGAGCAGCCAGGAAGAAAGGGACCTGGGGGTACTGATAGTCAGTATCTGAAGATGAGCCATCAGTGTGCCCAGGTGGCCAAGAGAGCCAATGGCATCCTGGCCCGGTTCAGGAACAGTGTGGCCAGTAGGACAAGAGAGGTTATTCTTTCCCTGTACTCAACACTGGTCAGGCCACACCTTGAGTGCGGTGTCCAGTTCTGGGCCCCACAATTCAAGAGAGATGTTGAGATACTGGAATGTGTCCAGAGAAGGATAACAAAGCTGTTAAGAGACCTGGAGCATAGCCCTGTGAAGAAAGGCTGAGGGAGCTGGGGGTTTTTAGCCTGGAGAAGAGGAGGCTCAGGGGTGACCACATTGCTGTCTACAACTACTTGAAGGGAGGCTGTAGCCAGGTGGAGTTGGTCTCTTCTGCCAGGCAACCAGCAACAGAACAAGGGGACACAGTCTCAAGCTGTGCTGAGGAAGGTCTAGGCTGAATGTTAGGAGGAAGTTCTTGCCGGAGAGAGTGATTGGCATTGGAATGGGCTGCCCAGGGAGGTGGTGGAGACGCCATTGCTGGAGGTGTTCAACAAAAGCCTGGCTGAGGCACTTAGTGCCATGGTCTAGTTGACTGGATAGGGCTGGGTGCTAGGTTGGACTGGATGATCTTGTAGGTCTCTTCTAACCTGGTTGATTCTATGATTCTATACATCATATGTAAAACACAAGGGTTTTTTTTTTTTTTGTTTGCTTGCTTGCTTGTTTTTCTAAAATCTATGTGAGATAAGATTCTTCTGACTTAAATTCACAATTAGTTTGGATGTCTGTAAGAGTTTCATGAGTTCTTATATTTAAAAGTATGATTTTTTTTCAAAGTGGAAATGGATTTATTTAGAAGTTTTAAAACTTGAGAGTCATGCACATTTTCTCTTTATTACTTGACTTTTCTTTTGTACATAAAAAAATGAATTTTTAATGTGTGCACAAAAACATATTCAATATAAGAAATGATACTATGTGCACAGAAAAGATACCATATTGAATGAAAACAGTAATGAAAAAGTCTAACATCGAAGTCTGTCACAGAGAAGCTGACAAAACTCAGTGTATTCCTATTAATTATGGCTTGTTACACAAAATAAAATGTACGCTCCTCATTAGAAAAAATATGAAGATGCTTTTGCTTACAAGCTGTTCTGTTTTGCATTGTTTTATGCTCTGCAAACAAGATTTTTGCATAAAGTATTTTTTACCCTTGAAACTATTATTGCTTCGAAGAGAATTTTGTCTCTGTGATGAACAACCAGCCTGTCTTCACTGCTCTTACCAAACCTTAAGTATTTCATTATACTGCCAGTGTTCTAACTTTGCAGTGTCCTCCAGTTGTTCGGCAAGTTCCCCCAAATACATTTTGTTGAAATACCTTACAGATTTTGAAGTACGCATCCCATACTATAGCTAAAACTGTGCTAGTTTGAGCCTGGCCAGAATGTTTTGGTGAGAAAAATTAGATCATAGGCTGAGAAATGGAAACAATGGTGAGGTCTACTTCGCTCACAGTCTTGCTGAGATGTGTAGAAAGGAAAAGCAAAACAACCATAAAGTCACTTTGCTCTGCACTTCGCTTGGGGCACTGGGCTCTGGGCTGTGTTCTCAGCTCTTTCCCTGCTGGAGACCTCGGTCTGCTGGCTGAACTCCATCTTGCTTTCTAACCTCACCCCCCATTTGCTTTGCTGATTCACTTTGCTTCTTAATCCTCTTGGCCGAACCTCCATTCTTCCTTGGGACTGGGGTAAGGTTGAGAAGGGTAGGAGGAAGGTGAAGGGGTGGTTGAGAGCCCTTCCTGGGGACTCAGGTTTCTGGGAAGGGAGTTGTGTCTGTATTACCNCCAAAATACATCTCACAAAAGGGACTGGAATAAATTGCACATGAACTTGATACTGTTTGCTCAGACTGATTTTAAAAACACAAGGAAATATGAAAATGCTAATGAGTAGGCTGCTGGGCTCTGATAAGTGACTCAGAGCAACTTCAAATGTTTCTATTAAAGTACATCACTGTACTTCTCACTGTTGACATGTGTTATCTATTCAACCACTGCACCGTGGTGCCCTTTTTGTTTCGTGGCATGTAGTACCAGCTTGTAGAACTTTTTTGGGTAGTAACAATAGAAACAGGGAGCTAAAAGCAGAACTAGCAATCAACTGTGTTTATCTTCTAACAATGCAGAAGTGGCATCATATATACTCATTGTGTCAATGAGTATTTAGTGTTTTAAAGTCATTAAAATTGCTATTTGTATCATACTATTTTTTAATTACTAATTAGAGATTAGTGTCTAAAATTACCAATGCAAACCTAGAGGAAAAAAAACACAAACAAAACCAAACAAACCCCAACAGAAAGAAGTGGTAAATTAGTGATATGAACTGAAAGTGCTAAGTCTAAAAACAAATGATGAAAATGTAAACACTTTTCAGTGTATTCATTTAAAATAATAAAAACCCAAACAAATAACAAAACAAATCTCAATACAAATGAAAATTGTCTACAGAGAATGTGATTTGCCATTGGAATGGGCTGCCCAGGGAGGTGGTGGAGTCAACATCTCTGGAGGTGTTTAAAGAAAGACTGTTTGAGACACTTTGTGCCATGGTCTAGTTGATTGGATAGGGCTGGGTGATAGATTAGACTTGATGAGGTTGGAAGTCTCTTCCAACCTGGTTGATTCTATGATTCTATACATTTCCTTTGTGAAAAACCATTGTATTATGAGTATTATCAAATATCACTAATATATAAACTCTTAATAACTCACTGTAGGCTTGTGTTTATGAAAATGTAAATTTAATGCCTACTTATTTTAAAAGTTTCCTGATTTATATGGAAATGTATTAATCCACTTCCCAACTCAACTACTTGCACTATATACTGAAGATTAAAATGATAATTTGACTATTTAAACACAGTGATACAATTACAGGAAACTACAATACATCTATTAAGTAGAGTAGGCAAAGTGATTTAAATTATAGGAACAAGATCCAATAGAGACTGGATGGGAATATTCATCTGAAAGGGTCTGTTTGGTCTTTGTTCAATGACTAGTGAAGGTGAGTTTATTCTCCCCTTCACACGGGAGTAGTTAACCCCAGGGTCTTCAAATGGCGAATCAGGGTCGACCCCAATTTTCTGGCGAAAAGTTGTGTGGAAATGGCATTTTGTATTGTGACTACACTGGCTCAAATTATTTTCAATTTGAGTTACTTCTGCTTGCAGTTTTCATAGGTACAATGAAAGCTATTCTCATATAGCTTTGATTATTTTAGTGGTAAAAGGAAATTGGAGGGTGATTGTCAGGCTTCTTTTCATTCTTTATGACATGCAACTACCTGCCCTTGTCTCATACCATATTCCCTTGGTTAATCCTCAGTTTTCCCCTCAAATAGTACACCTTAATTTCCAAGAGGTCATTTGACATACTAATTGGACTTAAACTCTATATAGACTTTTTATTTTTTTGTTTAAACTAATTTCCCTTTTCCCACTTTCTTTTCTATCAGCAGCAAGCTGACAAGGTCTTATTTTCATCTCAACAACTCACATCTCTTTTTCTTGGTTTTCTTTTATAAGTAAATTATTTTGGTATATGTTCAAGAAGTGGTTAATGTTATAATCCTCTGTGATGGTTTGGGTGTTCCCTGCCCCCCACACTTTAGAAATCACCCAGACTAGACTTAGCTGGCTCTGGTAATATGAATGAAGCTTATATTTACAGCTAGCACAATTTACAAGCAGATATTTACAGTACATACAGATATATACAGAAATATACAAGGTAAAAAGGTAATACAGACACACAACTCCCCTCCCAGAAACCTGAGTCCCCAGGAGGGGCTCTCAACCACCCCATCACCTTCACCCTACCCCTCTCAACCTTACCCCAGTCCCAAGGAAGAATGGAGGTTCAGCCAAGAGGATTAAGAAGCAAAGTGAATCAGCAAAGCAAATGGGGGGTGAGGTTAGAAAGCAAGATGGAGTTCAGCCAGCAGACCGAGGTCTCCAGCAGGGAAAGAGCTGAGAACACAGCCCAGAGCCCAGTGCCCCAAGCGAAGTGCAGAGCAAAGTGACTTTATTGTTGTTTTGCTTTTCCTTTCTACCAATCTCAGCAAGACTGCGAGCAAAGTAGACCTCACCATTGTTTTCATTTCTCAGCCTATGATCTAATTCTCCTCACCAAAACATTCTAGCTAGGCTCAAACTAGCACATCCTCATTAAATGACTCCATCATAGCTGAAAAAGCATGGCAATAAGGTGAAGTCTCCAGCAACTGGGAAAAGGGAAACATATATCTGTTTTTAAAGAAAGTATAAAAAGAAAACTCTGGAAACTACCAGTCAGTGTCTCAGAAACTATCACTCTGTCTCTTTGATCCCAGAAAGATCATGAAAGAGATTGTCCTAGAAGATATTGTGAAACATATGGAATACAGGGAGGTAATTAAAGACAGATAGCATGACTTCATGAAAGCCAAATTGTGCCTTACTAACAGAATACCATTAGTATGGTGTTCCCCAATATTCTTACCTCTGCATTGGAGAGATACATGTGATGGATGACTGTTAGATGAATAAGAAATTGTCTGGATGGCTGTGTCCAAAAATTTACAGTCATTGTTCAATGTCCAAAGGGAAAGCAGTAATGAGTGATGCTCCTCGGGTCCTGTACCAGGACCACAGGACCAATAACGTACAATATTTTAGAATCATAGAATTCTAGAATGATTTGGGTTGGAAGGGACCATTAAGGATCATCTAGTTCACCCTTCCAGCCATGAGTAGAGGAATATTTCAATAGATCAGATTATTCCAAATCCCATCCAACCTGACGTTGAACACTTTCATTGTAGGGGAGTTCTATGATTAATTAAACAGATTTCTGTTCAGTATCCTGAAAGTTATATAACTACTATGAGAAGTGAATGTTAAATGAACCCTAAATCATTGTCAACTATATTTTTGGTATTTCTTCCTGTAAGTATTATAAAGCAACCAATAATGATGTGATAAACAGATATGTTAACTGATTTCTGGACTTCTTTTTGTCCTGATTTATGCTTGCTTTATTTTTTTATATCTTGCCAACACTCTGTACAGGAAATTAATAATATTTAGGAATTATGACTATTCATTTCTGTATTAATATTAATTTTATTATTAATAGTCAAAAATTGGGGAAATTCCTTGAGGTTCTACAGATTTTTGGTCGACAGGAAGCAATTGCACAGAATTAAACAGTTTAAACAATCAGAACTTGGAAAACGGTAACGCAAGAACAGGAAGAATTCTACCTATGCTTATGGAGTTTTGGCATTTACTCCAGCATATGTACACACAACACTGTTGGTCCCTGAGTGAGTCTCCTGTATCAAAGACGCTTTCAAACTCACAATGATCCCAGGATAAAATACAAATATTTTAGGCAGAGGGAAGAAGTGCTGCTAAGCCACTAGTGTTAGCTGCAATATGTGGCTGCCTTTAACAAGCTGCAAAAGAGGAGAGGCAGGAAGGCTCCATGCTGAATACAGGAAGGCACGGTGCAGAGAGGCAGAATGTAGAAAAGGCTGAATACAGAGAGGCAGGGTGCAGAATGGCTGGATACAGAAAGGCATGGTTTCTAAATCATTCTCCTTTATACACTTCATTTTGAAAATCAAACTGGCCAACAGGCACTAGCACCATTGTTCTGGCCAATGAATTCAAAGCTTTGTGCCTCCTTTGAACATGCAGGCGTGATAAGGGCAGCACAAGACACCTGACATGTGGTGCTAAGCTGCCCTAGCCCTCAAGGCTTTGCTGGGGCCAAACCCTTATTGTTTGCTTATCTAACTCACTCCCAAACCCACAACAGGAGGAGGAGAGCAAGGGTTAAACTTGCCTGGCAGGATTTATGCCCTACCAGGACACACTCATTAACTGTCATTATTTATTCTGCTCTGAGGAAACATTTTGAGGCATATTCAGTTGTTAGAATGGCAGAACTGTTAAAGGAAGGCTGAGAGATGAAATCATTGAATAAATCAAGATCATATACAGAACTGATTTATACCTGATTTTTTGAAAAATCAACATAGATATTAAGCTGATAATGGTACCCAAGAGTATGTGAAGTTTTTGAAAGATGGACTTCCTTAGAAACACAAAGGAGCAGAGGGAAAGAGGAGAAGACTGCCCAATAAAGCATAATCAATCACAGTGTCAGAAGAGATAGGAGAGAGAACCTGAAGTTGTGAGGAAAAGATCAGAAGAAAGATTAACTATCCAAATAATGCATGAGTTTAAGGAAGAGATAGATTAGTGATGAGAAGATTGTTAGAAAAACTTAGTAGCCATGATCAATCAAGAAAGGAGAAAACAACTGTGAAAAGTACTAAGACAGAGTTGCAGAAGAGGAATTAATTTCAGGTTACAAGTAAAAGACGCATATAAGAAAATGCTACAGGATATTTTCTGAAGACTGGTAAGACTTACCTGGACAAGACATCTACAGCTTACTCTTTGCTGTATGGCTTCTTATTACATTTAGAATGACAAAGATGAGACAAATGATAGAACTATTTCTACAGCAAATTATTTTGGAATATGTTTACTTTAGAATAACAGAACTGTGCTGTGTTGTTACAGTTTGATAGTCAATATATCAACTTTTATAAACAGTTGCCTAGTAAGCAATAAGTAATGTTAGTACTCATACTAAGCAAATATTTTTGTACTATGACTAAACCAAACAAACTAAACCCAAACCATGAAAATCTGTTAGAATAGGAAAAAGAGATTTTTCTTTTTTAAGTATTTGTCAAACGTTTCTCAAGGCACAGCTACTCATTGTCAGAATAAAAATAGTGCCACCAGAATTTAGGTTAAATATTATATGTGAAAATCTGTAAATATGCACATATTTGGAAATTGCTAAGGCTGTTATTAAAAATAATGTGCTAGTTTGAAGCTAGCTGTGAGAAGAATTAGATTATAGGATGTAAAAAGGAAACAATGGTGATGTCTGCTGCACTCATAGGCTTGCTGAGATGTACAAAAACAAGAACATAAACATAGATACCAGAGTTGCTCTCTCTGGCTCTGCCTGCCTCCATTCTCTTCCTAACCTGTTGTCTGTGCAATTAATCCTTCTGCTTCCTAACCCCCCTGGCCAATTCTCCAAACTCACCTTGAACAGAAGGCAAAGTCTGGGATAAGATAGAGGGGTGGAAAGGAGGTGGAAGGGTGGTTGGGAGCCCCTCCTGGTGACTCTGGTTTCTGGGAGGGCTGTTGTGTTTCTGGATTACTTTTTTAAATTGTATATTTCTGTCTGTAGCTGTATATATTGTAAATACCTCCTTGTACATTGTGCTAAGCTGTAAATATAAAGCTTCATCTTAATTTTCAGCTCTGCTGACTCTGGTCTGGGTGATTTCATGAGAGTGGAGGGGTAACACCCAAACCATCACACCCACCCATATATTTTCACAGCCTGTATGACTTGTGTAACATTGAGACTTTGAGCATTTTTTCTTTATTTATTTTTTTTCACCATTCAAAGTATTTGCAATAATGTGAAAGCATAAAATAAGCTGTGATATTGCACAGCAATAGATGTGGTGCTTCAGGATGTAGTTTAGTTGGGTTACGGTTGGACTGAACGATCTTACAGGCCTTTTACTGCCTTGATGATTCTATGGTGCTTGGTGGAGGTGTTTCAGGATGAGAAGTTCATTGGGTTTTTTATAACCTTGAAAGATTACGTAGAGTGAAAGGAACCAAATCTTGTGCTGTTTTATTCATTATAGAATCATAGAATCACCCAGGTTGGAAGAGACCTCCAAGATCATCCAGTCCAACCTAGCACCCAGACTTGGTCAATCAACTAGACCATGGCACTGAGTGCCTCAACCAGTCTTTTCTTCAACACCTCCAGGGATGGCAACTCCACCACTTCCCTGGGCAGCTTATTCCAATGGCAAATCACTCTCTCTTGAAGAGCTTCCTCCTAACATCCAGCCTACAGATTTCAAAACTTTTCTCATTTTAGAGCAAGAGTTATAAACAGTAGTTATATTATAAGTCTTGCTATCAGCTTTCCCCTTGCTAGATTTTAAAGGATAATAATGAGCCTTGATTTTCAAAAGACTTACAGGGTCTCCTTTGATCTTAAGTTCCACTCTTGAAGCATTATTTCAAAGTGTCCAGACAATTTTCTCTATTTTGCTGTTGAATGTGTCTTACTAAATCTAGGTGCCTTTGTGTTGCCAGTGGTCTGCAGTTTTGACTAAAGGCCAAGGGTCAGGCCCATCCAATAGCTGAGCCCCACACAGTTGCTCACACAATTGCACCCTCCCTCCACCCTCCACCTCCCCAGTGCAATGTGAAGGAAAATCAGGAGAAAAATGCAAAACCTCTTGAGCTGAGATAGGAACATTTACCAGAAAGGCACAAAGAGATAAAAGCAATTAGGGAGAATGATAATACTAATGAAACATTGTATAAAGGCAGTGATACAAAATGCAGCACTGACTACAAAGACCCAGCAAGGCCCTATCCTGTCCCACTGTGCTGTACCGTGTCACAGCCACCTGCTCAAAGCCAGCCCTTCCCTTACATAGCAAGCATGACTTCAGTATGGTGTTGAATACTGCACTGTCTGGTTCAGCTGACTTTCTCAGCTATTGTGCTTCCCAGCTTCTTGCAAACCAAAACCCAAACCCAAATCACAACTGTGATGGTTTGGGTGTCCCCCGCCCCCCACACTTTAGAAATCACCCAGACTAGACTCAGCCAGCTCTGGAAATTTGAATGAATATTTACGGATAGCACAATTTACAAGCAGATATTTACAGTATATACAGTTATAGACAGAAATATACAAGGTAAAAAGGTAATACAGACACAACTCCCCTCCCAGAAACCTGAGTCCCCAGGAGGGGCTCTCAACCACCCCTTCACCTTCCCCCTACCCCTCTCAACCTTACCCCAGTCCCAAGAAAGAATGGAGGTTCAGCCAAGAGGATTAAGAAAGCAAAGGTGAAATCAGCCAAGGCAAATGGAGGGTGAGGTTAGAAAGCAAGATGGAGTTCAGCCAGCAGCCGCAGCTCTCCCCAGCAGGCAAAGCCGAAGCGAACAGCCCAGCACAAAGTGCAGAGCAAAGTGACCTAATCTTTGTTTTGTCTTTCTTTGTACACATCTCAGCAAGACTGTGAGTGAAGTAGACCTCACCATTGTTTTAATTTCTCAGCCTATCATCTAGTTCTTCTCACCAAAACATCCCAGCTAGGCTCAAACTAGCACAACAACAAAAGAAAACCATAACCCTATGCTAGCCAAACCCAGGACACTGAAATTTCAAGTTTGTTTCATGAGCATATTGACATTTAACTGTGAAATGTATCTCTAGACAGACAAGACATCTGAAAAGTAGCTGATATGTCCCCAAGAGGTAAATAGATATATCCTGTTTTGGATTTATTATTTAGGGTTTTATTTGACTTCAACCAAAATCAAACAGTAAGTTCAAGCTCAGAAAACTTAGTGCTAAAACTATTTTCTTACTCTTTCACTGATGAAATTGAGCTGAACTCTGTGAGATAAACAATTTTCAGAGCTGAAAGACAAATTTATTCTCTGTTTACCAGCTGTAGAATATCTCAAAAATTAAGGCTTGTTATTACATTTGCAAATGCCACTTTTGGGACATAATTTGTGTGTGACACACAGAATCATAGAATCAACCAGTTTGGAAGAGACACCCAAGATTATCCAGTCCAACATAGCACCCAACCCTATCCAGTCAACTAGACCATGTCAATAAGTGCCTCATCCAGTCTTTTCTTGAACACCTCCAGAGATGATGACAACTCCACCTCCCTGGGCAGGCCATTCCAATGCAAATCTCCCTCTCTCTGAGAGAGTTATTCATAGTTATTCCTAGAACTTCCCTCTTCTATATTGATGCCTAGCCATATATTCTCCATTGCTAATTGTACTTCCTCAGAAATACAGCATTTTAGTTTTGTCTCACATGAATTTAATCCTGTTTCAAATCCTGCACCATTTTTTCAAGAGTATTTTGAAGTCTGAGCTTTGACAAACTGCATCTTCTTTCTGTTGGATGTCATCTTCAAATTTTAGAAGCTGCCCTCTGTTTTCTATCGTAACATCCATGCAAATCTGACATTTATAGAGGCCCTTTGGGAGTATAAGATGCTTCACAGTTGTACACCAAACCAGTTGTAACTGTTCTTGGAGACTTATATTCCAGTCACCTTGACTGTCTATATCAACTACAGTTTGTGGGACGTATTACAGGACAGGGTCAATCACTACAGTTTTGATACCTCTATGTTCTACTCTTATAGCCTATAAGGAGAAAAATAATTCTCCGACCCTTTGCCATACATCACAGACAAATATATTCAATTTCTCTGTCATCTGTGACCCCATCTATTCTCTCAAGATTTTAGAGATAGTGGAGTGATTCTAAATGACTTCCCTTTCTTTGATATACTCCAGTGAATTATTTCATCTGGCCCTGAGGAACAAAACACAAATGTCATAGCAAGAAGTGCTTTAATTTGATTTTGATGTGTGCATTTTTTCCACCAAAATGCCAGTTTGAATCCCCATCTCCTTGCTAAGCTTTATATACACCTAATCTAAGAATGCAGTGCAACAGTCCTGTAACTTTGATTTTGAACCAAGTCTGCTTTCTTCTGTATTAAGTACTTTAAAAGTTTGTTGTTGTTTTTTCTGTCTCTTATTAATTTTAACTTAGTAGTTAAAGGTGATTTTTTTTACCTGCTGATTAACCCAGAATGCATTGTTGGTAGGAAGCTGGGGGAAAACAAATCTAAATTAATAACACATTTCCCATTTAATCTTACTTTATACCTCCTACCTTATCTTACTTTCTGCTTCTACTGAGATAGAAAGCAAAACAAACTTTTTGCTGTGTCATGTTATTAAGATCACATCCCTCAGCATAAAGAGATGGCTTTGCTTGCTAAGGAGTAGCACTTCAGAGTATAAAGGAAATGATGGAAAAAAATGTGCTTCTTGAAGCTTAAAGAAATCAAAGGAGTTTAATCAAGAGTGATTTTTCAAAATCAGTGTAATTTTACTTAATATTCAACTAATTAATTTTTGCTAGTAAATTAGAAAGTATGCACAAAGCTTTGAAGATTGATATCACTGCAGATGTTCCTAGTTTATGCTATCATTTGGTTGTGTTCAGATTTTACTTTATCTTTTATTTAGTTGAATACACACAAAATCTACAGCTACTAAATGCTTCTCTGTGTTGTTTTGTTGTGGGTTTGTTTTTTTGTTGTTTTTGGTTTGTTTTGTTTTTTTTTTACAAGATAATTAGCTGTGATGCCTCATAATCCTGAAGTTTAGATACAGAATCTCACAGAATCAGTCAAGATTGGAAGAGACCACAAGGATCATCTAGTTCCAACCCCCCTGCCATGCCCAGGGACACCCTACCCTAGATCAGGCTGCCCACAGCCTCATGCAGCCTGGCCTTAAACACTTCCAGGCATGGGGCCTCAACCACCACCCTGGGCAACCCATTCCAGGCTCTCACCACTCTCATGCTGAACAACTTCCTCCTCACGGCCAGTCGGAATCTTCCCACCTCCAGCTTTGCGCCATTCCCCCTAGTCCTGTCTCTCCCTGATAGCCTAAAAAGTCCCTCCCCAGCTTTTTTGTAGGCCTCCTTCAGACACTGGAAGGCCACAAGAAGGTCACCTCAGAGGCTCCTCTTCTGCAGACTGCACACCCCCAACTCTTTCAGTCTGTCCTCATTGGAGAGGTGCTCCAGCCCTCTGGTCATCCTTGCCCTTCTCTGGGCATGCTCCATCATGTCTGTTGTGGAGGGGAATTTAATTAATGCAAGAGCATGTTTTCCAAAATTAATATTTTTATTAATTTTGCTATTCAGAACTCTGCCACCTCCCACCACTAATTTTAAAAAATATTTCGGTTCTTACATGGTCTTAGAAACATTCTATGGATAATAAGCAGATCTAGCAATAACCAGAAAAAATATTTAAACATTAATTGAACTGGAAGAGAAGATTCCTATGGTCCAATGCTGCTTGCAGTCAATATGCCGCTTGCCCAGTAGATGGACTCAAGAAGCTCTTTCTGCTTATGGCAGAAAGCAACGGAGAATTACAAAGAGGCTTTGAAGCATTTACTCACAGATTATTATTACCCACTTTCAGGGCTTAGCCACAGTCCAAACTGTGCCCAAATCCACATGGAACTTTGTCTGATTGGCTGCTGAGACTTGATTTCTCCCAGGCTTCTGTTGAAAGGAGGCGGACAATCTCTGACCTTGTCCCCGGCTTCTCTGGACAATCTGTGTATCTCCAGGACTTGTAGTTTTAGCAGAAAGACTTTCAGGGGCAGGCAGGATGTCTTGAGGCATGCACGGTCTCATGCTGGGGGCTATGCAAGGCAACCGTTTGCAGGCATTTGTTCTGGTAGGCCTTGTAGACCCAAAATAGGCTTATACATGTCCTGCCTTGCCTAGGCATGTTTTTCTGCTCCACCAGAGAGACAAGCATCGGAAATGGACACAACAGAACCTGTAGCTACCGAGTCTGGCCTGCCCAGGGTCCTGTGGTGTAAGGTACACACACTTAGCTTGTGCCTGCCTAGTGCAAAGCCTGTGCTTTTCCCAAATTAGGGAAAAGCAAGCCTATGGCTTTGCCCAATATGGTATGGTTTGGCTAACTGCCATCCTGATTGGCTATTCTTGTGTCCAAAGGACAATCTCGGCCCACAGTGATAAAAGGAAATACACAGGTAAACAATGTGCTTTTTGCTTCCCTACCCTTTGCCCTGCTCTCTCTGCTGTGCCCAGCCGTGCTGGTATTGCACACTGCCTTATTGCTTGCCTGGCAAACTCCACTGCCGTGAATTACCAGGAGCAGACCCTGGATGCCTGCATGGTATCAGCGTGTGTGGCCAGCGTGACATTGTGCTGAGACTGCACAACATCTGCATTCTGAACCTGAAGGTCCTGCTTAGAATTCCTGGACATATATTCAGATCATCCAGGAGAAACCAGGAGACAAGGTCAGAGTTTGGCTCCGTCCTTTGCCCAGAAGCAGGGAAGATTCACGTCTCAATGTTCAACAAGACAGAGTCCCCTGAAAGCATTTGGATACTGTCTGTACTGTGGCTAGCCCCCGTGGGGGTAATAATCTGTGAGTAAATGCTTAAATGCCTTTTTGTAATTCTCTACTGCCTTCTGCCATAGAGCAGAAAGAGCTTGGGCCCATCTACTAGGCAAGTGGCATATTGACTGCAGAACCTTCTCTTCCGGTTCAGTTAATGTTTATATATTTTGATGGTTATTAATAGATCTAGATATTATCCATAGAATGTTTCCAGGATTGTGTAAAAAACAAAATATTATTAAAATTAGTGATTTCAGTTCTGAATAGCAAAATTAATAAACAATATTAATTTTGGAAAATATCATCTCACAGCAATTAATTTCCCCTCTGCAACAGCATTTGGAGCCTGTTCCTGGAAAACTTCTCCAGGCAAATTTGGGATGCAAAATGAGTCAGTAGTAGCCTCACGCTACCTGCTCATCCCT
The DNA here is from genome assembly GCA_013400475.1 of Tricholaema leucomelas. Taxonomy (NCBI): domain Eukaryota; kingdom Metazoa; phylum Chordata; class Aves; order Piciformes; family Lybiidae; genus Tricholaema lacrymosa; species Tricholaema leucomelas. Next base: position 567 of record WAAF01001762.1, on the reverse strand, counting down.
TTATCAATATCCAGCCCACAACTAGTGAGGCATTGGACATCAATTAGCCAATCAGAATGCCACTTTGCCAAGCCCCACCATATTAGGCAGAGCCAGGGCTTTTGTCCTTCTCTCCCAAGGTTGCTTCCCCAGCACAGAAGGAGGGAGGACAGGCAAACACGTCTGGGCATGGATAAGCCAATATTTGCCCCATCAAGCCTACCACCAAAATGTTCACATCCATCTTGTAATAGGGGCTCCAGAACTGGATGCAGTACTCCGGGTGGGGTCTCATCAGAGTGGAGTAGAGGGGAAGAATCACCTCCCTCAACCTGCTAGTCACACTTTTCCTGATGCAGCCCAAGATCTGGTTGGCCCTCTGGGCTGCAAGTGCACACTGCTGGCTCATGTTGACCTTCTCGTCCACCAGCACAACCAAGTCCCTCTCCTGAGGGCTGCTCTTCAGCCAGTCCCTTCCCAGCCTGTATTTGTGCTTGGGATTACCTCCACCCAGATGCAGGACCTGTCACTTGGTCTTACTGAACCATATGAGATTAGCTTATGCCCACCTCTCCAGCCTGTCCAGGC
>WAAF01001761.1:0-23014 GCA_013400475.1 Tricholaema leucomelas | reverse complement strand
TCCAACCCAGACCATTCTGTGATTCCATGAATCTCATGAGCTATGGAAGAGTGGAAACCAACCTGTACGGTTTTGTCTGGGAGCATGTGTGTGACGCATCCCAATATTCCTACTCCTGTTCCTACACTCTTTTTACTTCTGTGAGAGGCTTGAGACAGGCATTTTTGATTACTATTTGTGTATTTTTTATAACAAGACTATTCACTGCAAGTATGTAATTATCCTTTGTGCACAACTGAGCCTTAGCACTTTCTTGACAAACAATTTTCACTGTAACTAGAATTCAGATGTTTAAGTAAGCGACAAAAAGTTCCTTCTAATTTTAGCTTTTCAGTCCTTTTGAACATTCTCCATTCTCATGCAATTTTGCTTCCTGGGATTATTGTTTTCTGCATCAGATTATAAAGCTTAACCAGAGGGTTACACTTGGGAGGAAAAAAAAAATCCAGGCTAGCAAAGCAGCTTAGTGACGTTTTCAGACTGTGGTATAAGGAGGGTATAAAACACTGTCAGACAGAGTTTTAGCCAGGAAAAGCTCCTGGCTTTCAGAGGATATTGCCTGAGGCTCTAACCATATATTTATTTTAATTACATAGGGATGCTAGATGATAACTCATTCCAATATGGTTTTCTGTGCTTTAGGAAACTAGATAGAGTAACTTCTACAGTAGTAATTAATCCCTGTCTCTACATTGAGAAAAGATAAAATTAATCACAATATTTTCACCTTAAAATGGTATGAATTTAAATACTTCTTTTATGTATATAATTGCTTTTATTTTGCATTGATGTAACAATGGCCTTCAATTTTGAAGCATTCTCACTGTTACACACATATTCTTTTGTTCTTTTGCATAGAGTAAGACCAATTATATGAAGGAAATTATAGTACTTACCACAGTTTCTTTTATAGGGACTCTATTTATGAAGGCACAGACTACCCTGAGATGCAATGAGCAGAGTCAGAGTGGCTTATATGGTAAAATTCCTCTATCACTTGCAGAACCATTATAAACACAGGATATGTACTGAAATGTGTGAAATTAAATATGATCATAGAATCATAGAATAAACCAGGTTGGAAGAGACCTCCAAGCTCACCCAGGCCAACCTAGCACCCAGCCCTAGACCATGGCACCAAGTGCCCCATCCAGGCTTTACTTGAACACCTCCAGGGACAGCAACTCCACCACCTCCCTGGGCAGCCCATTCCAATGCCAATCACTCTCTCTGCCAACAACTTCCTCCTAAGCTAACCTAACCTCTGAACCAAGCCTATACCTCCCCCAGCACAACTTGAAATTGTGTCTCCTTGTTCTGTTGCTGGTTGCCTGGGAGAAGAGACCAACCCCACCTGTCTGCAGCCTCCCTGTAGGTAGTTGTAGACAGCAATGATTAAACTGTCTGCAATAAATACAACTTGCCTATCAAGTAGGCATTCTACATGGGTATGAGTAGATGTTCTCAGTTTTACTGAGCTGGTAACATTTTTAGTACAACCATTTTACATGCCCTAGAACAGTAGAATAGCTGAGTTTGGAAGAGACCTCTGAAGACCATCTAGATGCACCTGTCTGCTCAAAGATGTGAAGGCATGCAAAACTCATTCTGCTGAGAATCACTACTTGTCAAAACATAGATAAGAGGCAATTCACACACACTGCTCAGCTCTCACTTGGGGCTGTGCCTTTTTTCTGGCTGGCTGGTCTCTGTGTCTGACTCTGCCTTTAACTTTCTAATCCACCTAACCCCTTTTTCCTCTAACCTCCTTGTTGTCTTTTTTTGACATCTCACCTCAGATCTCCAGATTTATCATGTGAGATATAAGTGGTTATTTCTGAAGAGAGGGAAAGAGGGACCAGCCTTTCCATAGGTCCCCTTCAGGTACTGGAAGGGCAATGTAAGGTCTCCTTGAAGCCTTCTCTTCTGCAAGCTGAGGAGCCCCAGCTCTTGTAGCCTGTCCTCATAGCAGAGGTACTCCAGCCCTCTGAGCATCTTTGTGGCCCTCCTCTGGAAATCCAAGAAAGTATTCATTTACAAAAACTAACCCAAAGCTAATCACAACCAGCCAGTTACTGAACACTCATCCTAACTTCTTAGGCTACAGTAATTTGGTCAAAAGATAGGAATAATGGAGGATTATGACATAATATGAGATCACAGAGTCCATAGTAATTCAGAGTTATTGGTCAGCTACCATAAAATCCTAGTGAGGTACTTGTGCAACTTTTGCTGCTAATTCACTGTGCTCTGTACTGTGCATAGGAGCAATCAGAGAATACTGAAAGCTTTTGCTTCATCAAAATACATAGAATCATAGAATGTCAGGGGCTGGAAGGGATCTCCAAAAATCACTTGGTCCATCTCCCCTGCCAGAGCAGGATCACCTAGAGCAGATCACACTGGAACGCATTCAGATGGTTCTTGAATATCTCAAGAGAGGGAGACTCCAAGCCTCCCTGAGCAGCCTGTTCCAGGGTTCTGTCACCCTCACAGTGAAAAAATTCTTCCTTCTATGCTTCAGCTTCCACTTGCCCCTTGTCCTATCACTGGGCATCACTGAGAAGAGGCTGGCTCCATCCTTCTGTTACTCGCCCCTTGCATATTTACAAACATAGAATCATAGAATCAACCAGGTTGGAAGAGACCTCCAAGATCATCCAGTCCAATCTAGCACTCAGCCCTAGCCAATCAACCAGACCATGGCACTAAGTGCCTCATCCAGGCTTTGCTTGAACACCCCCAGGGACGGTGACTCCACCACCTCCCTGGGCAGCCCATTCCGACNTGATGGTCCTATGTCTCGCCACCAAAATGCAGAAACAGTAAACCCTGTCCTGAATGAAAGCACAGCACTCTGCAGTGGAAGTCAGTGATATATCTGAGGTTTGCTTTCCTCTGAACACCAATTAATCAGCCAAAGCTACACAACTCTTTCGCAGCAAAAGAGGTTCTGCCTCAACACAAGGGGGAACTTCTTTACTGTAAGGGTCACAGAGCACTGGAACAGGCTCCCCAGAGAGGCTGTGAGGTCTCCTTCTCTGGAGACATTCAAGGCCTGTCTGGATGTGTTCCTCTGTGATCTGTGCTAGATAGTATTGTCCTGCTCTGGCAGGGGGCTTGGACTGGATGATCACCTTGGGTCCCTTCCAGCCCCTAACATCCTGTGAGCCTGTGATCCTGTGACCTCCAGGGACAGCGACTCCACCACCTCCCTGGGTAGCCCATTCCAATGCCAATCACTCTTCCCGTGAAGAGCTTCCTCCTAATGAGGTCACCCCACATCTGTCCTTTAAGCAAGGAAAAGAGACAAGAATAAAACTGAGAAAATACAGTAACAAGCCAATGAGCTATAAAAAGTTGCAAAAAGAAAAAAACAACAACAACAACAAAAAGTTCAGTAAATGTAGCTACAAAACCTCTAACCTGAGAAACTGTCGCGGAGGGGGATTCTGCTGCCTACACCGATTGTGGCGGAGGGGAGAAATTAATTGATGCGAGATAATATTTACTAAAAAACATAGATATTATTTATTAACTTCAATATTTTTGAACTCTCACCACCCCCAACCACTAAACTTATAATATAACTTAATAATGGTTGTAGCCAGGTGAGGGTTGGTCTCTTCTCCCAGGCAACCAGCAACAGAACAAGGGGACACAGTCTCAAGTTGTGCTGGGGAAAGTATAGGCTGGATGTTAGGAGGAAGTTGTTGGCAGAGAGAGTGATTGGCATTGGAATGGGCTGCCCAGGGAGGTGGTGGAGTCGCCGTCCCTGGAGGTGTTGAAGGAAAGCCTGGATGAGGCACTTAGTGCCATGGTCTGGTTGACTGGCTAGGGCTGGGTGCTAGGTTGGACTGGATGATCTTGGAGGTCTCTTCCAACCTGGTTGATTCTATTCTATTGATACTTGTTCTACACGGCTATGAAGGCATTATGGGAATATATCAAACTGTAGCTGTTATCATAACTAGCAAACAGTCAAACTACTAAACAGAGACAGTTTTCCCCATGGCTTAATGCCACTTGGGGTCTATATACTGTTTGCCCAGCAGGGTGGGCTGAAAGCTTTCTGCTCTATGGCAGATGCAATAGAAATTACAGAGGCATTGAAGTATTTACTCTCAATTTCTGCTTAATCAGTAATCACCCTCCGGGGCTACATCACAGCCTATATAAAGAGTCCAACGCCTCAGGGTCTCCTCCCATGGACTCTGAGGCTGGAATCCTTCCGGCTTCAGGGGAAATGAGTCTCTGACCTTGTGCTGCTGGTTCCATAGGCAGGATCTCAGGTGCAGAGGAAGTACGATGTAACGCCGGCTAGCAGGCCGATCGCATGCAGACAAGTGGGTCTGCTCCTGGTACCCTCGTGGCAACCCTTGAGCAGCCTGCTCTAGTGGGAGGTGTCCCTGCCTATGGCAGGGGGTTGGAGCTGGATGATCCTTGAGGTCCCTTCCAACCTAAACCATTCTATGATTCTTTACAAACAAACAAATAGACAGGCAGGCTTAAGTGGGCTCTGCAAGTCAGTATGCAGGTAGAGAACTGAGCGAGTGAGCGAGCGAGTGAGTGAAGGAGCACATGAGTGAACGAGCTAGCACGTGAGCCTGCCTATCTCTATTTATAGATGTGGGCCAAGATTAATGGTCTCATTGGCCACCACAATGACCAATCACCTTTGGCAATCACCCAAATATACCCAAAAAAGGAACAACTCATNTCTTAATCTCCCCTCCTCCACTTTAAACCCATTCCCCCTCGTCCTGACATTACCAGACCTTGTCAATAGTCCCTCCCTAGCCTTCCTGCAGGCTCCCTTCAGATACTGCAAAGCCACTCTAAGGTCTCCTTGAAGCCTTCTCTTCTCCAGGCTGCAGAGCCCCAGCTCTCTCAGCCTGTCCTCATAGCAGAGCTGCTGCAGCCCTCTGAGCATCTTCGTGGCTCTCCTCTGGACTGGCTCCAGCAGTTCCACGTCCTTCTTGTGCTGGGGGCTCCAGAACTGCACACAGTACTCCAGGTGGGGTCTGATGATAGCAGAGTAAAGGGGGAGAATGGTCTTATGAACCCCTCTCGTATGACCAGACTAAACCATGCTAGGTTGTCTGGGTTTCTTTTGTCCTGTTTTCCCGCCGCTGGCTGCAATGCAGACAGGCAGATAAACGTGTCTGGACAAGACAGGACATGCTCAGGCCCATAGAATCATAGAATGGTTTAGATTGGAAGGGACCTCAAGGATCATGCAGCTCCCACCCCCCCGCCATAGGCAGGATCACCTCCCACTAGAGCAGGTTGCTCAAGGCCTCATTTTGTGACCTTTGGGACTCTCCACCACAATAAACTCTTTGTGACTAAAGGCTTTGTGGTATTTCATTGAAAAAAATAAGTCCTGAAGCATTAAGCTTTTCACTGCTATAATAATCCCTTATTCTGCCCAGGAATCTTGTCCATTAGCATACAGTAAATTTACAAAGAGCAGAACATATGGCATGCATTCCTGGGGGTTTTCCCTACAATCCCAATGCTCCTAAATGGGTTTTTCCTGCTTCCAAATGCTAAGAACATTAATATTATAGTTTTATTTTAAACCCTTTCCTGAAAGTATATTTTATCCTTTTGACTCCTGAGATACAGAGAATTATTTATGTGTTTTAGGGCTAGAGACAAGCCAGCAAAATCATGTTTCTATTTTTGTTCTTGCTTAGGTGAAGGCAGCGGCAATTAGGCCTGTAAAAGCTGATTACATACATTTGAGACCCAAAATGTGAATATACTTATCTGGATATTTAATGTATTAGCTCCAAATTTAGCCACATCTTTGTATTTCTCTTTTGGGCTTTTATCATAGGAACTCATATTGAACTATGGTAGAGCTGATTACCTGGTTTAGTCGTAGCTCCTGCTAGGCATTCTTCCATTGCCTCTTGACCCTGGAAAAACCTTCAGATCGATGGCTTTTGGCAGCAAACCAATGTTTTGGAAAACATTCTCTTTGTGCCTGTAATAACTGATGATAAAGATGACAGAACTTTAAAATGCTGGACTACTTCATTGAGAAATTACAAGATTATAAATCTGAGATTATGTACATAAGGTCCTGCACCTAGGTTGGTGCAATCCCAAGCACAGCTTCAGCTGGGTGAGGAATGGCTGAGAGCAACCCTGAGGAAAAGGACCTGGGGGTCTGGGTTGATGAAAAGCCCAACAGGAGCCTGCAGTGTGAGTGCAGCCCAGACAGCAACCCTGTGCTGGGCTGCAGCAAGAGCAGTGTGGGCAGCAGGGCAAGGGAGGGGATTCTCCCCCTTTACTCTGCTCTCCTCAGACCCCCACCTGGAGTACTGTGTGCAGTTCTGGAGCCCCCAGCACAAGAAGGACATGGAACTGCTGGAGCCAGTCCAGAGGAGAGCCACGAAGATGCTGAGAGGGCTGCAGCAGCTCTGCTATGAGGACAGGCTGAGAGAGTTGGGGCTCTGCAGCCTGGAGAAGAGAAGGCTTCGAGGAGACCTTAGAGTGGCTTTCCAGTATCTGAAGGGAGCCTACAGGAAGGCTGGGGAGGGACTATTGACAAGGTCTGGTAATGTCAGGACGAGGGGGAATGGGTTTAAGCTGGCAGAGGGGAGATTTAGACTGGATGTTAGGAGGAAGTTCTTTACAGTGAGGGTGGTGAGACACTGGCACAGGTTGCCCAGGGAGGTTGTGGATGCTTCCTCCCTGGAGGCGTTTAAGGCCAGGCTGGATGAGGCCTTGAGCAGCCTGCTCTAGTGGGAGGTGTCCCTGCCTATGGCAGGGGGTTGGAGCTGGATGATCCTTGAGGTCCCTTCCAACCTAAACCATTCTATGATTCTGTGATTCTATGATTATGTGATTGGATAGAGATGTGTGGTAGGTTGGACTGGATGATCTTGGAGGTCTCTTCCAACCTTCTTGATTTTATGATTCTATAGAATCATGATTAACATATATGCTCAAATGACAAAATGAAATGCATCAGGAATGGTGTGGCCAGCAGGAGCAGGGAGGTCATTCTGCCCCTGTACTCTGCACTGGTTAGACCACACCTTGAGTGCTGTGTCCAGTTCTGGGCCCCCCAGTTTAAGAAGGACATTGAGATGCTTGAACGTGTCCAGAGAAGGGCAACGAGGCTGGTGAGAGGCCTGGAGCACAGCCCTACGAGGAGAGGCTGAGGGAGCTGGGATTGTTTAGCCTGGAGAAGAGGAGGCTCAGGGCAGACCTTATTGCTGTCTACAACTACCTGAGGGGTGGTTGTGGCCAGGGGGAGGTTGCTCTCTTCTCTCAGGCAGCCAGCACCAGAACAAGAGGACACAGCCTCAAGCTATGCCAGGGGAAATTTAGGCTTGAGGTGAGGAGAAAGTTCTTCACTGAGAGAGTCATTGGCTACTGGAATGGGCTGCCCAGGGAGGTGGTGGAGTCGCCGTCCCTGGAGCTGTTCAAGGCAGGATTGGACGTGGCACTTGGTGCCATGGTCTAGCCTTGAGCTCTGTGGTAACAGGTTGGACTTGATGATCTGTGAGGTCTCTTCCATCCTTGGTGATACTGTGAGACTGTGATACTGTGAAATGATGAGGAGAAATCTTCCCCTGCAGTACAAAGTCACTTCTAAAGCCTTCAGTGGGCAATTTAATAATTCCTATTTTGTGAAGCTGCTAATGGTTGGGATTGGTTTGGAGTTTTTAATTAAGGCTGCTATTTAATATTCATGCTGCACATGTGTCTGGAGAAGCCAACCAAACTGATGCCCTGAAATTCTGGGTGCTATTAATCATCTTACACATATGTGCAAAGTGGGTTATTAGTACTTCCTAATTCTGACTTTAATATCTTAGTACATAAGCAGTTTCCTGTGCTCATGGACACTGAAGGAAATGGTGTTCCTTCAGCTGGCAGAGATTACACTGCAAACTGGGCTATTTCAGTATCAGAGACCTCATCCTCTGCCTGTATCATCTATTATTACTTTATCTGGCTCAGAAAGAGCACAGCAGGTATTTTATTGACATAGGCTAATTATTGCACATGTTCTGTTTGGCAGTTATTAGAGAGTTATTGCTAAATATATACAGCTGCTGCTGGCTTGGCTCCTGTGGAGAAGGATTTCTGCTTTCACAAAGCTAAATATCATGTGTTTGCATATTGTGCCACTGCTACGAGTTCCACTCTTATCAGCAACTATCAAATAGCTTTCAGGTAAGCCTGAATGGCTTGGGAAGAGTTAAAAAGGAAAAAAAAAAAGGAAAAAGACAAACAAGCCACATTCCCCCCTCCCCCCCCCCCAAATCTGTGCCTAAAACTTAGGACTTCTGAAGATTTTTATTGAATGGAGAATCATAGAGTCATAGAATCAACCAGGTTGGAAGAGACCTCCAAGATCATCCAGTCCAACCTAGCACCCAGCCCTAGCCAGTCAACCAGACCATGGCACTAAGTGCCTCAGCCAGGCTTTGCTTCAACACCTCCAGGGATGGTGACTCCACCACCTCCCTGGGCAGCCCATTCCAATGCCAATCACTCTCTCTGCCAACAACTTCCTCCTAAGATCCAGCCTAGACCTCCCCTGACACAACTTGAGACTGTGTCCCCTTCTTCTGTTGCTGATTGCCTGGGAGAAGAGACCAACCCCACCTCGCTCCAATCTCCCTTCAGGTAGTTGTAGACAGCAGTGATGTCTGCCCTGAGACTTCTCTTCTGGAGGCAAGTCTCAATGACTTCCAGAAAGGCTTAACTGTTTTTTCATGACATGCTAAGTTTGAGCCTAGCTGGGATATTTTAGTGAGAGGAATTAGATGACAGGCTGTGAAAAGGAAACAATGGTGATGGCTGCTGCACTCATAGGCTTGCTGAGATGGATAAAAACAAGAACATAAACATAGAGCACAGCCCTGTGAGGAGAGGCTGAGGGAGCTGGGGGTGTGCAGCCTGCAGAAGAGGAGGCTCAGGGGTGACTTCATTGCTGTCTACAACTACCTGAAGGGAGGCTGTACCCAGGTGGGGTTGGGCTTTTCTCTCAGGCAATCAGCAACAGAAGAAGGGGACACAGTCTCAAGTTGTGCCAGAGGAGGTCTAAGCTGGATGTTAGGAGGAAGTTGTTGGCAGAGAGAGTGATTGGCATTGGAATGGGCTGCCCAGGGAGGTGGTGGAGTCACCATCCCTGGAGGCATTAAAAAAAGGCCAGGATGGGGCACTTGGTTGGAGCTGGATGATCCCTGAGGTCCCTTCCAACCTAAACCATTCTTTGATTCCATGATTCTATGATTGTTTAGGGCTGGCTGATAGGTTGGACTGGATGATCTTGGAGGTCTTTTGCAACCTGGCTGAATCTATGATTCTATGAACCAGCACTGAAATCCATCAGGCATGCATTCTGCCATCTACCTTTATTCACAGGACTGGAGCCTTGACTCAATGTTTTAGTGAAGCAAATTGTTCTTTTTGCAGGAATTATCTGTTTAATAAAAATAACACAACTGTGGGTTTTTTTTTCCCTCCCATCATCTGTTTCCAAGCAGTGTCCTTAGTTCAGTGATATGTCATCATTTCATGTCATGTCACTGGTTTATCATGAGATTTCTTTCTTGCATACATGTTTTGGGTTAGATGTTTGTGTGCCCTTGGAAGTGAGTACTGTGCAGATCCACATAATTTCTACTGTTGTGTTTTGGTTTTTTTTCAGGTGATATCAAAGTTATCAAACAAGTCTACGCTCTCTCAGGTATGTTAAATTTTAAACACGCTGAGCCAGACATCAAAACATGCACACAGCTATGGCCAGAGCAAAGCTGGGAGAGTGCCAACTGACCAATGTGATTTCAGAATGAGACTTTAAAAAGCATCATGCAGAAACTTCTGGCACTGTTGATTTTATGAGTAGAGATGCCATGATCTGTTTTTTCAGGTGTTGGCTATGGCTATCCTACCACAGCACTTTTAAGTACATGGTTACCCAAGATGAGGTTTTGACCATGGCTAACGTCCATTCTCTGTAGAGTATAGAATCACAGAATCATAGAATCAATCAGGTTGGAGGAGACCTCCAAGATCATCCAGGCCAACCTAGCACCCAGCCCTAGCCAGTCAACCAGACCACAGCACTAAGTGCCCCATCCAGGCTTTGCTTCAACACCTCCAGGGACAGTGACTCCACCACCTCCCTGGGCAGCCCATTCCAATGCCAATCACTCTCTTTGCCAACAACTTCCTCCTAACATCCAGCCTAGACCTCCCTCAGCACAACTTGAGACTGTGTCCCCTTGTTCTGTTGCTGATTGCCTGGCAGAAGACACCAACCCCACCTGGCTACAACCTCCCTCCAGGTAGTTGTAAGCAGCAATGAGGTCTGCCCTGAGCCTCCTCTTCTGCAGGCTGCACACCCCCAGCTCCCTCAGCCTCTCCTCACAGGGCTGTGCTCCAGGCCCCTCACCAGCCTTGTTGCCCCTCTCTGGACATGTTCCAGTATCTCAACATCTCTCTTGAATTGAGAAGCCCAGAACTGGACACAGGACTCAAGGTGTGGCCTGACCAGTGCTGAGTACAGGGGAAGAATGACCTCCCTTGTCCTGCTGGCCACACTGTTCCTGATCCAGCCCAGGATGCCTCCTAGCCACCTGGGCACACTGCTGGCTCATGTTCTCTTGCTACAGGCTGCATCCATGACAGATCCTGTACACCTTGACAATGACAACCCTCTGATGACTATTACAGTTGACAGCAAAGCTGTTATATTTTATGGAGACAGATCTTTTGCTACTGTTTTACATCCTTACCTTTCCACACATCTCAGATGGAAAGGACATAGTTCATTAAATCTGTCAACCTATACTAAGAGAAGCACTCACTCATTGGAAGCCTGCAATAGCACATAGCAAAATCAAACCCATGATGCAAAACTTTTAGACAGATACTAACAAGCACTTAGAGCCTTTCAATAACTTCCCCAAATGTGCATTTCTATCCACCCAATCTGGCTTGGCCCTAATGAATGTGGGAAATTTAATTGTAAATTACATCTGAAGTTTTGATCTGTGAAATGAATAGTGCTTGAATCAAGCTTCAGTAAGAGAAGTAACATGAAAGACAAATTAACAGCAACTTTTCTCCATCCACAAAGCTGCATTTGGCTCTACTCTTCACTGAGATGTGTAGAGTTTGTTCATTTGACCTGGAACCTGATTCTGCCTTAGTTCATTCACCTACCTTCAGTAAATACAATAATGGAACAATTTTTAGGTTATGGCCTGATCCTGACATAAGTTCCATCTTCAAAGAATCATAGAATCAGTCAGAGTTGGAAGGGACCACAAGGATCTTCTAGTTCCATGCCCACTGCCATGGGCAGGGACACCTCACACTAAATCAGGCTATCCAGAGCCTCATCCAGCCTGGCCTTAAACACCTCCAGGGATGAGGATTCCACCTGGGCAACACCTTACAGGCTCTCACCACCCTCATGCTGAAGAACTTCTTCCTAACATCCAGTCCAAATCTACCCATTTCCAGATTTGTTCCATTCCCTCTAGTCCTATCACTATCTGACAGACTAAAAAGTCCCTCCCCAGCTTTCTTGTAGGCCACTTAAGATACTGAAAGGCCACAAAAAGTTCACCTTGAGGCCTTTTGCTCTCCAGACTGAACAGCCCCAACTCCCTCAGTCTCTCCTCATAGCAGAGCAACTCCAGCCTCCTGATCATCCTTGTGGCCCTTCTCTGGACACCTTCCAGCACATCCATAGCCCTCTTGTAATAGAGGTTCAAGAACTGGATGCAGTACTCCAGGTGGGGTCTCAGCAGTGCAGAGTAGAGGGGGAGGATCACTTCCCTTGCCCTGCTGGCCACACTGCTCTTGATGCAGCCCAGGCTCTGCTTGGCTCTCTGCTGGCTCATATCGAGCTTCTCATCCACCTGCACCCCCAAGTCCCTTTCCTCAGTGCTGCTCTCAAGCCAGTCACTGCCCAGCCTATATCTTGGCATATCTCTGCATCGATGACCACTGTATTTGTTCCCATGAAACAACAGCAAGCAACACATTGCTCTCTCACATTGGGCTTTAATAAATACACAGAGTACAGAACCCAAGTCTATGTCACCTCTAAATTGCCTTGGTTCCAACATCCAGCATTCAAATTGCATCATTTTTCAAACCCATATGTAATTCTGCTTTTTGATGACTCAGTTCTGGTACCTCATTGGGATTCTGTGTAAACTGAAAATTCTGCCCACTGTCCCAGCAGCAGTTTTAGTTACAATGATCTGTATCTTTATACAGAGGGCAAGAAGAAATGGCCTCAAGTTAATGTCATTAAATTAGACATTAGGAAACATTTCTTCACCAAAAGAGTTGCCAAGTAACAGAATAGGCTACGCAGGGCAGTAAGTGGTTGAGTCTCCATCCCTTGAGGCCATCCAGCGAGACCTGGGCAGACTGAGAGCTGGGCACAGGGAAGACAGATGAAGTTCAACAAGGACAAGAGCAGACTCCTGCATCTGGAGAGGAATAACAAACTGCACCAGTACAGGCTGGGAGGTGATCTGCTGGAGAGCAGCCCTGTGGAGAGGGACCTGGGGGTCCTGGTGGCTAACAAGTTACCCATGGCACAGCAGTGTGCCCTTGTGGCCAAGAAGGCCAATGGGATCCTGGGGTGTATTAGGACGAGTGTGTCCAGCAGATCAAGGGAGGTTCTCCTCCCCCTCTATTCTGCCCTGGCGAGACCTCATCTTGAATACTGTGTTCAGTTTTGGGCTCCCCAGATGAAGAGGGACAGGGATCTGCTGGAGAGGGTCCAGCGGAGGGTTACAAGGATGATTAGGGCACTGGAGGGCATGGCTGATGGGGAGAGGCTGAGGGACCTGGGGCTGCTTAGTCTGGAGAAGAGATTAGAGGGGATTTGATGAATGTTTATAAGTATTTGAAGGCTGCCAGGAGAGGGGGGACAGGCTCTGCTCACTGCTCCCTGGGATAGGACAAGGAGCAATGGGTGTAAGAAGTTCTGCCTCAACACAAGGGGGAACTTCTTTACTGTAAGGGTCCCAGAGCACTGGCACAGGCTCCCCAGAGAGGTCGTGGAGTCTCCTTCTCTGGAGCCTTTCAAGGCCTGTCTGGATGTGTTCCTCTGTGATCTGTGTTAGATAATATTGTCCTGCTCCGGCAGGGGGGGTTGGACTCGATGATCTCTTTGGGTCCCTTCCAACCCCTAACATCCTGTGAGCCTCTGATCCTATGATTTAAAAGGTGCAGATGCAGCATTTGGTTGTGGTGGACAAGGCAGTGCTAGATCAGGAGCTGGACTCAATGTTCTTAAAGGTCTTTCCAACCTAAATGATTCTATGTTTCTATAATGTTCAGACTTGATCTGAACTGGTGTATGTGGTTGTTCTGCATTATAAATGGTTCCATATGAAAATGTTGATTTTTGTTAATTACCAGCCCCAGTCCTTTCCCTTGCTCCAGCAGGAGTCTGAGAAACCATGCCTCAGTAAAGCAAGATAAACCTACTCAAGTGTGCGCATGACACACGGCTTGTAAGAGCTAGTCACCCTTCTTGGTGACAATATACATTGCAACAAGTCCACTGGCTAAGTCACTAGTGGCTTTTATCATTTGTTTGTATTTGTCTCTCATACACACATAAGCATATTTGAGGATGGAAGCTATGGAAGAGTTTCAAAAGAGCTATCTTGAGTAAGAAATGAAGACTCTGCTAGATCTGGTTTTCTTCCAGGATGATCATCAGAAGAAACTGTATTTCTTTAGCACCAAGCCCTGAATTTCACAGTAGCATCTGTTATCTGCTGTTTCAGACAGAGCTCAAGGGAAATGGAAATATAAAGAAAAGACTCCCTTCGATTGTGGAAGATGATGATGAGGATGAGGTTGAGGAGGGAGAAGAAGAGAGCAGCAGTCTTTCACCAATTCGTACCAGAAGCACAAATCGCTCTCAGCAGAAGGGTGGAAGCAATAAAAGCCAGCTAGGGAGAAACTTGAAGCAGCTGGCCTCAGGAACAGTGCCCTTTCATTCACCCATCCGTGCTTGCAGCTCAAACCCCTTAAGAACCAAACATGAAACAGAGCTCCATTACTACTCCAGAAGGAAGGAGAAAAACTTCAAATTGCACCTTCCAGCACTGACCACCAGTGGTCCACCTGACCTAAGTCCAAGGTAATAGTTATGAGCAGTTATATTCTTCACCATCTTGCAAATCTCATTATTATAACAACACGTTTCTTTGATAGTCTACAATTTCATTCATCTCACAGGGAAGGAAAAGTCCTCTTACTGTAGGAACTATTACACACTATGCAGAATGTGATGACTTTGGGACTTTGTTGGGAAATAAAGTATTTCTCCTAGTGAAAAAGGAAAAGTATTGAGCAATTACAAAAATTACTATTTGAATAGTCTGCCTTTATGGTATCATTTTGTCCATGTAATAATACACATTCCCACAGCAGCACTGTGAAACATTTGGCACCCGTCACAGAGACAGCAATTCAGAAAGCAAGCCAATGATAATACCACAGAGCTGTGCAAATACAAAAATGACTGAAGTGGAGGATTACAATGGAAAACTACTGCCTAGCAAAATCAAAAGTATTTAGAGGGGTTTTGTTATGCTGGAGAAAAGAAACCTGATAATGTAAGTTATGTGAAAAACAAGGCTGGAATTGAAACAAGTCTAGTTAGCTGTGCCTTTTGCCATAAAAGTCACACAATAGTTTGTTGTGGCATTATTATTTGACTTGTATGTAACACCTAAGGTGATTTATGTATCTGTTCCCTAAATTGCTGTGACATCATAATTAACTAGGAACCAAGAGCTTTGGCATCGGTTCTTTGCAGAAATCAAAAGCACCTTCTCGTGTATGAGGAGCTCATATGTTTGATCAATACAGCTACATTTCAAAAAGGAGCAGGATCACAGGATCACACAGAATGTCAGGGGCTGAAAGGGATCTCCAAAACTCATCCAGTCCAAACCCCCTGCCAGAGCAGGGTCACCTACACCAGATCACACAGGAATGCATCCAGGCAGGTTTGGAATATCTCCAGAGAGGGAGACCCCACCTGGGCAGCCTGTTCCAGTGCTCTGTCACTCTCACAGGGAAAAAATTCCTCCTCATATTTCAATGACTTCCTATGCCTCAGCTTCCACCCATTGCCCCTTGTGCTGTCATTGGGCATCACCCAGCAGAGCCTGGCTCCAGCCTCCTGGCATTCACCCTGCACATATTTATAAACATTGATGAGGTCACCTCTCAGTCTTCTCCAAGCATCACACCCCCAGCTCGCCCCGGCTCTCCTTGTAAGAGAGAGGTTCCATTCCCTTCATCATCTTTGTGGCTCTGCACTGGACTCTCTCCAGCAGTTCTATGTCCCTCTTGAACTGAGGGGCTCAGAACTGAACACAGTGCTCTAGGTGTGGCCTCAGCAGGGCAGAGCAGAGGAGCAAGAGAACCTCTCTTGACCTACTAAGCACAGCCCTTGCAATCCACCCCAGAATGGCACTGGCCTTCCTGGCCATGAGAGTACATTGCTGGCTCATGGTCAATCTCCCACGCAAAACATTTTGGCTTTGTTAATACAGAGGAGAGTGATGTGTGGGAAACAAGCTTCTATGCTGGCAAAACCGAAAGACAAAGGAGGTATCTTCTCATTTCTCTCATAGATCTCATCTGGGTTTGGTTCAAGTCAGCTCTAAGGTCATTAAGGGAAAAGCTACCTTTCATATTTTCTGCTGCAATGTCATCTTGCTTCATTATTGTTCTGAAAATACACAGGCAGACTTTGGCACCCAAGGCTGAGGAGGCAGACGTGAAACAAGTATCGTTGGGTACATTACGATTGCTTCCTATTTCCATTCATAATGTTATAACTGCAGAATAATCCTGTTAATAGGCTGGATAACTGCCCCAAGATGTATGGGTTTTCAGGGCTGGTTTCCACTCAAAACCACCATTGTATTGTTTTCCAGAATTAGGTTATATTATCAGACTATTTAAACAGAAACAAACAAACACTTCAAAAAGAGCCTTGGATGTTTCTTAGTAAGTATTGAAGTGAAAATAAGCCCTTCATTAAGATGCTGTCTACAATTAAGATTGCTGTCTACAACTACCTGAAGGGAGGTTGTAGACAGGTGGGGGTGGGCTGCCCAGGGAGGTGGTGGTGGAGTCACCATCCCTAGGGATATTGAAGAAAAGCCTGGATGAGGCACTTAGTGCCATGGTCTGGTTGATTGGCTAGGGCTGGGTGCTAGGTTGGCCTGGATGATCTTGGAGGTCTCTTCCAACCTGATTGCTTCTATGATTCTATGAGTTACTAGTCATTTTGCCCACTTGTGTTTTCATTTTACTGGACCATGTTGCTACAACAGCCAGTTGCCTGGATACGAATGATGGGCCCCTCGCTCACTATGCATTTCTCACATAGATACCTATCTTTGGGCTCTCAGGAAGTAGCTACTTTTGCTAATGTGGTTTCTTTCTAGTCTGAATCTTTGGCCACTTTTAAGAATATAACATCTCTAAATTCCAAGTCACAGCTGAGTAGGTATTCCCCTGCGCGCTTTGAAGGCAGTTAAAATGTTAGCATTTGATATAATTAGAAACCTCTACAAAAGGGACACTGGTGTTTAAAATTTACTTTTTGAAGCAGTGCAGCCAGGTGACATTAAATAGGCTCTATAGTAAATTTCAAAGTAATCATTCAGGTTTGCAGCTGCACGAAACAGTATAGGGCCACAGCAGTTCAAACACCGCATTGCAGTTCAATCTCATTCCAGAGGCTGGTTAAGATTAGAGTGAAGTCTAAATAACATTCAACTGACATAGAATCATAGAATGGTTTAGGTTGGAAGGGACCTCAAGGATCACCCAGCTCCAACCCCCTGCCATAGGCAGGGACACCTCCCACTAGAGCAGGCTGCTCAAGGCCTCATCCAGCCTGGCCTTAAACACCTCCAGGGAGGAAGCATCCACAACCTCCCTGGACAACCTGTGCCAGTGTCTCACCACCCTCACTGTAAAGAATCTCTACCTAACATTTAGTCTAAACCTCCCTTCTTCCAGTTTAAACCCCTTACTCCCCATCCTGTCATTACAAGACCTACACTCAGGCAGGACACAGAGCCCTAAGCTCACCTGAAGAGCCAAGGAGGACAATATATGGTATCTGAAGTTACGTGGGTCTTTCAAGCCAAATACATCACAGATATCCTTTTGTAGTCTGTTCTTGTTCCTCCAAATATTTTCAGTCAAGAGATTTGCTTCAATATATACTTATTAGATTGAAAATCTAATTTCCATCATCACAAAGTTACTACCATTGATTGACAAGGCAAGAACTGTCTGTTTTGGCCCTTCTACATTATTCTTTAACTTACCTGTGACTATAAGACAAATTCTGGCTTTGGAGAATACAAAACATTGATGTTTCACATCTGTCAACTGGTAGTCTTTGATGTTACTTTCATTGGCTTTAAAACTGTTCCCTTTATAGCACAGTTCATAGAATCACAGAATCAGTCAGGGTTGGAAGGGACCACAAGGAGCAGCCAGTTCCAACTCCCCTGCCATAGGCAGGTACACCCTACCCTAGAGCAGGCTGGCCAGAGCCTCATCCAGCCTGGCCTTAAACACCTCCAGGGATGGGGCCTCAACCACCTCCCTGGGCAACCCAGTCCAGGCTCTCACCACTCTCATGCTCAACAACTTCCCCCTCACATCCAGCCTGAATCTCCCCCCCTCCAGCTTTGCTCCATTCCCCCCACTCCTGCCACTCACTGATATCCTGAAAAGTCCCTCCCCAGCCTTTTTGTAGCCCCCTTCAGACACTGGAAGGCCACAAGAAGGTCACCTCAGAGCCTCCTCTTCTCCAGACTGAACAACCCCAACTCTTTCAGTCTGTCCTCACAGCAGAGCTGCTGCAGCCCTCTGAGCATCCTCATGGCCCTTCTCTGGACACGCTCCAGCATCTCCACATCCCTCTTGTCACAGGGGGCTCCAGAACTGGATGCAGTACTCCAGGTGGGGTCTCAGCAGAGCGGAGTAAAGGGGGAGAATCACCTCCCTCGCCCTGCTGCAAACACTTTTGATGCAGCCCAGGCTCTGCTTGGCTTTCTGGGCTGCAAGTGCACACTGCTGGCTCATGTTGAGCTTCTCATCCAGCAGCACCCCCAAGTCCCTCTCCTTAGGGCTGCCCAGCCTGCATTTTTGCTTGAGATTGCCTCGACCCAGATGCAGGACCTTGTACTTGGTCTTGTTGAACCCCATGAGGTTGGCTTGTGCACACCTCTCCAGCCTGTCCAGGTCCCTCTGGATGTATCTCTGCCCTCCAGCCTGGCTGCTGCACCACACAGCTTGGTGTCATCAGCAAACTTGCTGAGGCTGCACTCAATGCCTCTGTCCATGGCACCCACAAAGATATTGAACAGGATTGATCCCTGAGGGATTCCACTTGCCAGTGGCCTCCACTTGGCCATGGAGCCATTGACAGCCACTCTTTGGGTGCAGCCATTGAGCCAGCTCTTTATCCATTTAGTTCATTATGAATCACAAAAGAAAATTCATAATTATACACAAGTTATTCTTTATGCCTAGGCACTTGATTTTTATATAAAATGCTTAATTTTTTTTTCCTTTGAATTTCTTGACACTGCAAATTGGAGATGAGCTGGAATGCAGGAGAAGAAATAACTGACAAAAATGTTTTTTCCAGTAGTTACATTTAATACCAATCCTACTATACCTATATCATTGCAGGTTGGTCTGGACATGTGTGCTAGTTTGAGCCTAGCTGGGATATTTTGGAGAGAAGAATTAGATGCTAGGCTGTTGGAAGGAAACAGTGGTGATGGCTACTGCACTCATAGGCTTGCTGAGGTGGATAAGCACAAGAACATAAACACAGATAAAGGAGTGTCTCTCTGGGCTCTGGGGCTGCATGAACTTCTCTAACCATCTGTGTGACTAACCCTTCTGTTTCCTAACCCCTCTGGCTGACCCTTCAAACTCACCTTGAGCATAAGGCAAAGTCTGGGGTAAGGTAGAGGCGTGGGAAGAAGGTGGAAGGGTGGTTGGGAGCCCCTCCTGGGGACTCTGGTTTCTGGGAGGGCTGTTGTGTTTCTGTATTACTTTTTAGCTTGTCTATTTCTGTCTATAGCTGTATATACTGTAACTCTCTGCTTGTATCTTGTGCTAAGCTGTAAATATAAAACTTCATTCAATTTTTCCAGAGTGGCTGAGTCTAGTCTGGGTGATTTTCTTAAGTGTAAGAGGGTGGGTAATACCCAAAGCATCACACCATTGCCTGTACTCAACTTACAAACAGGGCTGCTTGGCCTGATCTGGTTTTAAACAGATTTGAGAGCAGCTAGCTGTTTGCATGGCATTCCTTCCTCTATAAGTAACTGTAATCTTCAGTGATTCACAAGGAGACATAACAATGTAATAGTTTTCACTTTTCTCTAAAGTTAATGTTGTGCAAAATTTACCATTGCTTAACAATGTGCCCTTTAGGAGTAATTTTGACAAGATGATTACCAGTCTGATCTTTATGAAACTGTTTATGAAATTGCTCCATCACTCCAATTTTTCTCCACAGAATTGTTGATGGGATTGAAGATGGAAGCCATAATGAGGAAAGCCAAACCTTTGACTTCAGCGCTGATCAGCTCAGGCAGGAATCCAGGTTATCTCCTACAATTGGAGGTGAGTTTTGTCTGGGGGGAGGGGGCTAAAAAATCACTCTATATCAAAAAAAAAACCCAAACCA
Organism: Tricholaema leucomelas; assembly: GCA_013400475.1. Classification (NCBI taxonomy): domain Eukaryota; kingdom Metazoa; phylum Chordata; class Aves; order Piciformes; family Lybiidae; genus Tricholaema lacrymosa; species Tricholaema leucomelas. The sequence goes on along the minus strand of WAAF01001761.1, from coordinate 3,237 downwards.
TTTTCATAACAGCTTTTTGTTTCCCTTTGTCTCTTTGCTTCCCAGAAGTATATCTTTATCGATATTGCTTGATATTGATATCAATATATATTGATATATATTGATATTGATTATCTCAATATCTTTATTGATCTTTATTGATGATCTGGATGAGGGTGTTGAGTCCAGCATCAGTNAGGTGCTGGAAGGTGTCCAGAGAAGGGCAACAAGGCTGGTGAGGGGCCTGGAACACAACACCTATGAGGAGAGGCTGAGGGAGCTGGGGGTGTGCAGCCTGCAGAAGAGGAGGCTCAGGGCAGACCTCATTGCTGTCTACAACTACCTGAAGGGAGGTTGTAGCCAGGTGGGGTTGGGCTCTTCTGCCAGGCAACCAGCAACAGGACAAGGGGACAGAGTCTCAAGTTGTGCCAAGGGAAGTATAGGCTGGATGTTAGGAGGAAGTTCTTCCCAGAGAGAGTGATTGGCATTGGAATGGACTGCCCAGGGAGGTGGTGGAGTCACCATCCCTGGAGGTGTTCAGGAAAAGCCTGGATGAGGCACTTAGTGCCATGGTCTGGTTGACTGGATAGGGCTGGGTGCTAGGTTGGACTGGATGATCTTGGAGGTCTCTTCCAACCTGATTGATTCTGTTGTATTCTAAGTGGCAGAAATGGATTCAACATATAACTGTGCTTTCAGTACAATTTCAGTGCCACAACTGGCACTATAGAAAGCTACTACAGAGTCCCAAAGGCCATTTGCTGTTTTCCTGTTGGCAGTTACAATAAAACTGCCTGCAAAGAGTACTGCACTTTCACAGGTTATATTTTGCCAGCAGGACTGTAGAGTCAACCAGTAGTAGCCCCATGCTCCTAAACCTCTGGGCATGGAAGGTACTATAAACCCAAGGACAACATCCAACAACTGGATCCAACATCCAGTATCTGAAGGGAGCCTACAGGAAGGCTGGGGAGGGACTATTGACAAGGTCTGGTAATGTCTGGATGAGGGGGAATGGGTTTAAACTGGAAGAGGGGAGATTTAGACTGGATGTTAGGAGGAAGTTCTTTACAGTGAGGGTGGTAAAACACTGGCACAGGTTGCCCAGGGAGGTTGTGGATGCTTCCTCCCTGGAGATGTTCAAGGCCAGGCTGGATGAGGCCTTGAGCAGCCTGCTCTAGTGGGAGGTGTCCCTGCCTATGGCAGGGGGTTGGAGCTGGGTGATCCTTGAGGTCCCTTCCTACCTAAACCATTCTATGATTCTATAAACCATTCTAATGTCAACATTCTGAAATCTCAATTCAGGAAGAGCCACAGGCAAACCTGGCTTGGTTTTGTTACAGATATTGGCAGAGGTGGAGGAGCATGGAAGCACATATGTGAGAACATTGAATACCAAGAGGTTTTAGGAAGTCTCAAATGACCTAAACCCTCAAAAAGCTAACAAAGCAGCACCATAGAAGAACAGAGGATGCCAACATTGGAGGCAAAACATGAGAAAGAAAGAGACAGAGGGGAAGAGCTGTGAACTGTGTAGCGACACAACGAGCGCAGCTCAGAGCGTTTCTGAGATTTTCTCTTTTACAAGTAAACAGCCCCCATGGAGTTGTGTATCTTTTCTGCATGGAGGCTATTAGGGCATGTAATAACAGCTTTCTTATGCATGATACAGAAGGGTTTATTTTCATTCAATGCAGGTGCACAGTGGGATTTGGTTCAGTGTAAGAATAACGTTGCTCTTTGGAAGCCACACTCCCCTCATTTACGTGCATGTGAATTACTTTCAGAGTCCGAAATCGGTGCTGCTGTCCTCGTTATCAAAGCAGAAGAGACAAAACAGCAGATCAGCAGGCTTAATCATGAGGTAAGGGGATCTTGTGGGGGTTAGAGGATACTAACAATGATTAAAGGAATGCTGAAGAAAACTCAGAAAACCTGGGAGTACGATAAATGAGTATGCAGAACTGGGTGAGACAATTAGTGCAGTTTGGGGCTTTAAGATTAATTTTCTACCTACAAGATTAATTTTCTACATAAAAGATTCATTTTCTACATACAAGATTAATTTTCTCCATAAAAGATTAAGTTTCTACATAAAAACCACTTTAAGGTTTGCATCATGTGCTAGAGCTAAAAATGCAGCAAGGTTAGCACAGTCAGGGCAGCTAACTTTGCTAGGCTCCATCCTGTTCCAGATGCACTGTTTTGTCTCCCCTTGTTCTTTCCTCAAGGCCCCTCTTACAATGGTCCTTGTCTTGCTGAATGTTCTAGTGTTAGAGGATTTCACTGAAAGAAATGGAGATCCAGTTGCATTCCACTTAATATCAAATGTTTCAAACCACTTTCCCTGTACATATTTACAATGAAACAGAACATCATCCATTCCTGCTCAAGCAATATGACCTGAGGAATACAGGGCCAATATTCATAGAACCATAAAATCAACCAGGTTGGAAGATTCCTCCAAGCTCCATTGAGTCAAGGCTCCAGTCCTGTGAATAGAGGTAGATGGGAGGATGGATTTCAGTGCTGCCTCCATAGAATCATAGAATCAACCAGGTTGGAAGAGACCTCCACCATCATCCAGTCCAACCTAGCACCCAGCCCTAGCCAACCAACCAGACCATGGCACTAAGTGCCTCATCCAGGCTTTGCTTCAACACCTTCAGGGACAGCGACTCCACCACCTCCCTGGACAGCCCATTCCAATGCCAATCACTCTCTCTGGCAAGAACATTCTCCTAACATCCAGCTCAGACCTCCCACAGCACCACTGGAGGCTGTGCCCCCTTGTTCTTCTGCTGGTTGCCTGGGAGAAGAGATCTATATAAGGTATACATAGGATACAAGTAGGAAACTCTACACCCTGGAAAACACACTGCAGTCAGTCTAGCAATGTATGTATTCAACTTTGTAGTATATCTAAGATTTATTTACTCCACATAGCACAGAGTACATTGCACTTAATATCTCCCCTTGTGTAGTCATGCTTGAGATGAAGATTGTTGGCAGTACTTTGCAGTAAGTGGTAGGAGTATTCTCTGATTTCCAAGTGTATATTTCATCTAAGTCCCCTAGCAAAGAAAACAGCATTCTAAATTCTGAGTAATCATGAGCCTCAAACATAGAAACATTTATATACACCAAAATTTTAGTTCAGTGTGACAATTCATGTGCTTTAAACATGGATAAATGTTGGACTGGGACATTGATCCCCATTGGACTGAGTCGGCGCAATGCCAGGCACAGATACAGGCT
>WAAF01001760.1:1166953-1337692 GCA_013400475.1 Tricholaema leucomelas | reverse complement strand
AAAAAAAAAAAAATTAAAAAAAATAAAATTAAAATGCTTGCTTCTAAATAGAATAATGCAACTTCTTCAATAGGAAAATGATTTCTAAACCAAGTTTTATGTATCTTATTTAATTTTTTTAAGCACTTAATTCTTGCTGCTGACAGAGGAATTTGCTGATGCAATAGGAAAAAACCCTCAGGCTGCTTTTATTTAGGCAACTATAAATATACTGATGGACATGTAAAATAACTTTACTGGTATACCTAAATTTCCATATTAATAAAGGTAAAAGGTTAAGATAGTAAAACAGATTTTTGGATTTGAGTCAGAGACAGTCAGGGTAATCATGGCTAAGACAAGCAAAACATTTCTAATTTATGGTAATACATATAAACAAAACCCAGATTGTAATTATTAGACACTTTTGCATATTTGCAGGAAGATAATTTTTTTTTTACATTTGTTAATGCCAAGTATGTTATTCACTACTTGCAGCTTATTTCTCATGTCATGTCTTCCATGGTGGCATTTGTTGCACACACATGCACAACACAAGTCAGAGTAAAGTAGCATATATGCAACAATTTATGTTTACTGCTATGCTCATTTTGACTGTCTGCAAGTGTAGTACAAATGCATTTATATGGTGGTTTAATACCACCCACCCCCCAGGCATTTCATATGGAAAGGTCTCAGATTGCTGACTTGACTTGTTCTTATTTGAGGATCTTGCATTTTCAGAGTATCAGCTTGTGGAGAAGAGTCTTTGGAAACGGAATTACTTGACTGGTTTTCCCATTCAATATTTTGATTGAAAAAGCAAGCATGCAGAGCTCCTACACATGCCAGTGTGCCACCAAGTCTCTGAAAGTATGCAGAAGGCTGAATTCTATGCTGCAAGTGCTAGTCCCCAATAGTTAAGTACAAATTGCTCTGAAGTTGCTGTTGACAGTGATGAAACTTGTGTGTTAGTACAGCAGTGATCTCTTAAATTGGATGGAGATCTTACAACTGTCTTTTGATTTACATTTCAAAAAACACTGGAAAATGCAAAGGCTAGTAAATCCACTGGGCATATCTACCTTTTTTTTCTTTCTCTAGCTTTCAAGTGGAGACTTGAAAAGACCATTTCCACTTGGATTAAATAAATAAAGAAATAAAAATTATTTGTAAAGTGTGCTGTATTCCTATTCCCTGGAGACTGAGCATTTGAACTCAGCTACCATTGTTATGATAGCTGTGTCCCTCATCTGATTTCTAAAGGTTAGTTTGTGTTATCTTTATCTCTGCAGAGATTTCCTAGGAAGGATCATGACATGGTTCAATGATCACAGTGGGGTTTTTCCTTCTACAATTTGTAATATTAAAAAATACCAGAAGATTACTGTATAGACTTTATCTATGTCCTTTAGTATGTACAAAGAATAGCGCAATTGTGGTTGTGCAGTGGTGTGCAGTGATATGAAACATGAGCAGGATTTGAAAAGGTAGCACTGCCACAAGGAATCTATGAAAAAAACGATGCATATGCATCAGATATAGTGTTCTGGTAATGTCCTATGGCACTAGTTTTCATCTGTGAATACAATGATTAATTAACAAATAACTGTGAAAAACTCCGTTAATAATTTAATCTTGTTTGTTCATTGTGCTAGGACCTCAAATCATTGAAATACAGTTTGTTAAATCCTTACTGAGGGAGGATTACATCTGAGAACTGGCTGTTTCTTTTGTACCTGCTTGGGAGTTTAGATATTATAAATGACAAAAATAGGTAATGATCATTTGACCATGTGGCCAAAAGCAGAGAAGTAAGTATTGTGGTTTTTCCTGATTCTCTCGTCTCTCATAGTTGTTGCTTGCATTAAAAGCTTTACTCTGGAGGCACTAAATCAAAGTATACATGGGGTGCAATGTCTTGTTGCTGTGGGGTTGTTTTAGAATTGTTTCTTGAATAATTTGTGGCATGTTTAAATCCTGCAAAATATTTTCAATGTGTAAGGCTTCAATATTTAAAAAAAAAAATCATGGGAAGATTATAATTCTATGTATACAGACAGAAAGTTTATTTATCTTTTTAAAGACTTCTGAAGAACAGTATGGCTTGAACAGTAGATTTGTTTGCACAGAAAATGTCCCTGAAAAATTCATTAATGTGGAGAGAAGGGCTTCTGGGATTAGTGGACACCAGCTTTTTGCTTCGAGCAAAGCAGCTGAGTTCTGATTTGGGTCAATGGTGACAGAAACACTTACTGGGATCTCACCCTGAGTCCATTAAAATCAATGTTGCTGTGTCACAATTTAATTGGTGTAAGGATGAGGCCTCTGATGCAGCACTCCCGTGCCTGTGTGGTATTAGGTTCTGACAGCTCATCATGGCTTTCCTTTCTTCAACTCTGCAAGTGCAGACTATGCTTACTACAGTATGTGTTATCAAGCCTAACATTTTTGAAGTTACATATTTCACTCCAGTGTTATCCTCTCTGTATTTAGAAGTCTTTAGTAGGTGTTACCATCCTTGTGTATTTCTGTAATCAGAACAATTTGATAAGCTTTCATGTCATTGGAGGAACCAGAAAACTACAGACCTGTCAGCCTCACCTCGGTGCCAGGCAAGGTCATGGAAAAGGTCATCTTGAGTGCCATCACAAAGCACCTACAGGATGGCCAAGGGATCAGGCTCAGCCAGCATGGGTTTAGGAAGGGCAGGTCCTGCCTGACCAACCTGATCTCCTTTTATGATCAGGTTACCTGCCAGGTGAATGTGGGGCAGGCTGTGGATGTAGTCTACCTGGACTTCAGCAAAGCCTTTGACACTGTCTGCCACGAGAAGCTCCTGGCTAAACTGGCAGCTCGTGGCTTGGACAAATTCACTCTGTGCTGGGTCAAGAACTGGCTGGAAGGCCGAGCCCAGAGAGTTGTGATGAATGGTGCCACATCCAGTTGGCAGCCAGTCACTAGTGGTGTCCCCCAGGGATCAGTGCTGGGCCCANTACCTGAAGGGTGGTTGTAGCCAGGTGGGGGTTGGTCTCTTCTCCCAGACAACCAGCAACAAAACAAGGGGACACAGCCTCAAGTTGTGCTGAGGGAAGTATAGGCTGGATGTTAGGAGGAAGTTCTTCACAGAGAGAGTGATTTGCCCTTGGAATGGGCTGCCCAGGGAGGTGGTGGAGTCACTGTCCCTGGGAGTGTTCAGGAAAAGACTGGATGAGGCACTTGGTGCCATGGTCTGGTTGACTGGATAGGGCTGGGTGCTAGGTTGGACTGGATGATCTTGGAGGTCTCTTCCAACCTGGTTGATTCTGTTCTATTTCATTAGTGTGCTTTGTGTGCAGTTTAAATGAGTACTTTCCTGAGCTCTGTTTTTGAGAGGCAGGGCAGCAGCAACGGAATTGTGTTCAAGTGTGCACTTTTGTCAACGCTTTAGGTGCAGGCAGGAATTGGAGCTCCTTTTCAATTAAGATGATATACAAGAGAGAAGGTTTAAGAATTCCCATGCAGTTTCTTAAGAGTGGTAAAAGTTGTTCAGCTTTTAGGGACACTTGCCTGTGTCACTTGCCTGTGCTAGGAAGAGGACATGCTGGTTATTTCTTTGTCAGAACAGGCTGGTAGCTGATGATATTGCAGGTCACTGGGTACTTTGTTGCTATTCATTTGGTCTATTTCTGATTATTCCGAACAGCTATGTAAGTTCTGTGGCTACCTGATGGGGAAAGCTGAATGCTTTAGAGAGCGTTATGGCATCTTAGCTAGGTATAAAAAATCAGACTTCATGGATTTGTTTTCTACTCTGCTGTTGAGAGGAGGTGGTTTGGGTTTTCTTTTCCACTGAAGTTTTTCCTTTTTTTTTGTTATTGGCATGTTTTTTTTAAAAAATTACTGTGTGCCCTCTGCTTTCTCCTCTGGAGAAGATGCTGTGCTGTCTTTTACTCTGTTATTGATTATTCCATAAGGTCTTTCCCATGAGTATACTGGCTTAAATCCAGACACTCAAGGGTCAAAGATAATGTGATATTTTTTTTCCTAGCTTATTGGTATTGACAGTCCACAATGTATATTTTAGGGACTTGTACAAATAAAACCCCAACCCTAAATTCTGTTAGAGGTTCTGACAGCAGGGTAAAAGCTGGATCAAGTTAGACACTCACAGGAGAATTAAATCTGCTAGCATTACCTGGATAATGTGCTTTATAGCTGATTTCAGAAAGAAAAGGGTGGAGATCTGCGTGGTCCTGAAGCACAGTTAATGATGTTGTAATGCTTGGTTCTATGAATAGAATGTCAGGTATAACATTATGATCACAGTAGGCATTAGCACATCATTGTAGTCGATCCTGTGTTTGTGTGATTTACTAAAACATACTCCTGTGGCCAGATTTGGTATGCTGTTTGGTTCAGATTTGCTGGGGGTATAATTTGTTGTAGTGGTGGATCCTAGATAAAGATATTTTGCTTCTAAAAGGTGCTGTTCCTCTCACTTTACAAACACGGGACATGGCATACACTGAGCTGGATCCACAGACAGTCTAAAAGGAAAACATGATTAGTTATTCTCTGGATCAGCAGTCTGATCAGACTGACCACATATTTGCTACATCTGATGCAGGGAAGATGGCTGTAGGTACCCGGGTGGACACTGCAGGGAGCAGTCCACAGTGAGACTGGGTTAAGCATAGAATGATACTTTGCACTCTTATTAAACTAAAGCTGCAAATAATTAGATCTCAGTGTAACAATTGCTGGTTTTATAAGCATTCTGTAGAGATGCAGGTAATCTATTTTTGGCATACATGTGTCTGTTTCTGCAGCTTTGAATTACTGATGTAAAACCTGAACTGATGGGGTTTGTGGATATCCATATGCACAACTGTACATACAGACTGTATACATCATTGTATATATTTCTAATGATTTAGGCAAGGATGGGATTTCAAGACTGATTCTTGAAAAAATTGCATCGCTGTGAGGTTCTTCCAATGTAGAGAGCTCAAACAGGCATGACTTCTTAAAAACATATGTTCTGCTATATAAATAAGACTAAATGGATCTTAGGGTCTTTTGCACTCTCTGAACAGAGGTCAGTATAATTCTGCCAATATTACTTTGCATACACCTATTTTTATTGCAGATGTATGTGTACTTATACAGTATTTTGTGGTGTTATAGTGAAACATATAAATATTCAAAAATTGTTTTTCAGATTGCTTTTTATACTGAGAATTTTTGATGTGTCTGATTTTTCAGACTGCATAAAAAGCAAGGTCAAGGATGTTAGACATTAGAAAGGAGATGATCCTAAGTCATTTCTAAATGGCTCTGAAATATATGTTTGTTAGTGTGTTCTATTTATAGGTGTTCAATTGATGTGTTAGCAAAAAAAGTGAAAGCAGGATACATAATTTTCTGCCTCCAGTTTGCAGCATATGTTTGAAGTATATACATGTGTGTTGCTTTTTGTGGGATTTGAGTGGGTTTTATTTTTTGTGGTTTGATTTCAGAGTATATGTGGCACTGTACACTTAATACTTAAACTAAATGACTCCTTCTGGAAATGCTCATCAGGATTGGTGTTAAGCTAGAGGGGGCTGTAAAGTGGACAGGCTGCTAAAAATTAAGAAAAAAGTCCTGTTTCTGCTGTTTCTGTCCCATTATAAATTGAAATTAACTACTAAAATTTATGACTTAATCCTGCCTGGGTTTTTGGTGGGTTGTTTTTTTGTTTGGTTGGGTTTTTTTGCTAGACTAATGTACTTTCATACTTTGAGTTACTTAACTGTCCAGACTTCAATACAACTTTTGATTTTGTATTTGTGCCTACACTTCCGCACTTCCCTATCAGCCTGCAGAGTACTTCCAGTCATAGTTAGATTTATTTTTTTTTTCAGAAGAATTGCATTAGTCATGGTTTGTATTGGATTTTTCCATCTTTCTGTTCCATGATGCTTTGTAAACCACAATGGTTGCACACAGATAAGATCACTGTAAGGAGGCTTAGTGGTGTTTATTTTTTGGTTATGATTACTCAGCCGGCCTCTGGAGCACACCCTCATGAACGTGAAATTATTATCTATCATGAAATCATTGCCCTTACACTGAATACAGCCTCCAAGCTGCATTCTGGCCTTGTGTCTCTGAAGATCTGACTGCAGGAAAGAAAAATGTTGATAGTGGAATGTGGATTTCTGTACGTGCTAGAAGGGGAGATACGCCATGCCAGCCATGTATGCTTGCACCAATCTTCAGCTAGTTTTAATGAAGTCTTTGTCATTAGTCTGAAATGACAATGTAAAAGAAAATATTTGGAGACAATTAAAGAACTTTGGCAAGAGATAGAACTCATATGGGTAATTGCCCAAAAGAACAGAAGGCAAGGTTAGCAGGTGAATGGGATTGAGTGGCATTATGTGCAGTTATAGGTGGAGGATTTATTCTCTAATATGTGGGTTTTGTCTATCTCCCTTAAAACTGTCAGCAATAGTTAAAACTTAATGATATGAAATGTAGTATTAATTTCAATCTTTACAGTTTTACACTTTTCACCCAAAATGATACATTAATTCTGCACACATTAATAGATACACCTCAATGCGATACATTTGATAAAATTTTGTTTCTATTAAAATGCAGAAAACTAGCTTTTAAAATTTGAGTTTATTAATAGAAACTTCATGCTGGCTCTACAAGGAAAAAAAATAAAAATAAGAAATTTTATTTATAGCTATTTGGTTACTGAATCCTTGATCCTGTCAGCTTTTAAAGCTAGTAACAGCTCTCCTCTAGAATCTCAAATGTATGCAGCTGTGGCAGAATTTTCCAGTTGTCCAGCTTTAGATCGCTGATCATTGGACTTAATTACTTGAATAAATTAAAATGAAAGATTTTTATATCTATCAATGAAATTGCAAAAGCACATTTAGCACATAGCAACTCCTGGATGCTGCAGAAATTTTTGATCCTAGGTGTTTAACTGTAATTCTCAACATCCAAAATTTCAAGTGCAAACATACACTTCAGTGAGAGCTCTTTCCTAAGAAATTTAAGGAGAAAAACTTTTCAGAAAGCTGCCTGGTCTAGTTGCTACTGCTTGTAGAGGTGCTCTCTTCTGAACCGAAAGTTGTATTATTACAGCTTTTACCCAGGTTTTCAATTTTTTGAATCTGTGAAGGGTAAGACACAAAAAGCTTTAGAACCTACACTGCCCTAGATGTGGCATCATGGAGCTCTCCCCCATCACTGTTCCTGTTTAGATTGCAGTCAAAGAGAGCGAGTTATCTGTGGTATGAGATTTGATTGTTGGCTGTAACTAAATTCTACAACCTATTGCAAGTAGGTTGTAATAACTACTTTCTGTAACTTGATCAGTATCTAATGACAAGAGCATAGAGACCAAGGTTTTCTGTAATGTTGTGTCTTTAATGTTTTAATGTCTATATATACACTTATTGGAAGCTTAGATAACTACAAGAACCAAAGAATTAAACATAGATGCTTTTCTTGTACTAATTTAAAGAAGGATACACTTAAACCTTAGTTAACATTAACATACTCTTTTTTCATGTCTGTTGTAGCGTGTTTTAGAGTAAATACAAAATTTGCACTTGGCTTTGGCTTAAATTTCTTTTTGGGAATTCTCACTAAGCACAGGTTGTTCCTTTTCTTCCTTTCATCTCAGAGCATCAGCTCAGAGGAAGTTCTAATTTGGCTCTTGTACTGCTCTTCTGTGATTTCATGTAATGAGTACCTGATCCAAATGAATAGTATGTTTTATTCCTTTAAAGGAAGGGCACACAGTTGCCATTTGCTGTGAAGACTATGCAAAATACAGAGGAAGAAACTATCAAACTTTTGTTTGATATTTGTTCCTGTGTGATCTGGTATAGGAGATTGTGCTCTGGCAGGAGGGTTGGACTAGATGATCTTTCGAGGTCCCTTCCAGTCCCTGACATTCTGTGATTCTCTTTAAGCAAAAAATAAACTAGAGCAGAGGTAATCTTCCAGCCACTTCCTCTACTCGAAGAAAAGCAATTCAGAATTTTTTCTCTTTCCCTTTTCTATTTTTTGATAGAAAGAAAAGCCTGACAGAGTTAATCTCCTGTAACTCTATACAGAAATATTCATGTCTGCTGACACTTTTCTCAATATATTACATACCTGAAATAGATAAATATTTAACTTAATCAACCCACCCCCATTGTGTGGAAGTAGAAATCTGAAATAATTAACTACAGGCACTGACAGTTTCAGAGTTAAAGCCAACTTCATGTCTCTTTTGAAAAAAAAACCATTATTATTAGATCAACAGAACCTGAAAAGCCTGCTTTTCAAACCATTCTGATGAATTCAGTTCTGTTTTTCCCTGTGAAGCATCAGTTGGTGTATAAACATAGTAAAATGCTGCACCGTTTCATTTGCAGTGTCACAACATTTGGACCATGAATAAGGAATCACACATACATAGGCACACAAATACAGACACAGACTGATCACACAGGAAGAATATTAGGATGCGTGCAACGTGTTCTTTGATAACTGCTGGCACACGGCTTCAGCACATCAATTTGAGTTCCTAAAACCACCTGGTAGGTTGTGTTTAAACCTTTTTGAAAAATACATCAAAAAGTTGCTATGGCACTGCAGGGGATACTTATGCATAGAATAAAAGAACTGGTGTATGTTCTGTTCAGCAATTCTTCACCCGCAAACATTTCTGAATTTCAAAAAAGTACTTTGACACTTCTGAGTTAAAACACTACATAGTGCTTAGCATTTTGTCTAATTCTTTTAAAGTAAAATCAAAGTCAAACAGCAGTAGGTTTCCTCCTTTCATATTTCTGCATCTTTAAAAATATCTAAATATCTTGTGGAAAAAAAAAAAAAAAGTTTTGGATAAATGCACTGATTTCTTTCCTGAAAGGCAGTGTGGGTGCCTCTGAAAAGTAGCGGTGTTCTGCATTCTTTTAATAGGTTTCTGATTATATTGTAGGGAAAAAGAAAAAATACAAGTACGTATATGAAAACCAGGGAGAAGGGAGGTTTTATCAATTCCATATGGTGAAGCTATCTAAAGATTGCAAGGGACCTAATTACAGAGCTGTGTGTTTCTATCATTGACTGCAGGTAGAGTGTGTAAATCCAGTTTGAAATGGGCTTGAGGAAGATCTGTGACATTTGCCTGTGGCGTATTCAATGACCCAGATTATCTACACTGAAATCATAAAGATTACATCAATTGTTCCTCTGCTGTATTGATAGCTGCAGAAAGTGTAGATGATGTTGAGATTTTACACTGGATTTTTCATTTTTTCTGCTTCTACTCTGACACACCTGGTTTTGTGGAAGTACTGTCGGCTACAACTTGAAAATATCGATGTATATTACAGTGTTTTTAATTCTGGCTCCCATATTGAAATGTGTTTTGCAAACAGAAATAGAATGAAAATCGTGTGCAGAAGCAGATACTTTGTGTATTATATTGTGAAGCCATATCCATATTCCAAACTGCCATTTGTGTCAATATTTCAGACTTAACTCAGTATAATATTCATCCAAGAACCATCACAACATTCTTGATATGTAGACTGACTTATGTGAAAGCTAGGAACACTGAGTCATATGGACATGTAGGAGACAGGGGGAAAAAGAGAAGAGCTGAGACCACCAAATGAAATCCTACTAGCCTCATTGCTTCAAAAATTAATGAACATGACAAATGATACATTTTGGCATAATGCTTATATTTATTTGAAGATGTGCCTTCTGTTTTTCATTGTATGCCCACTGCTGTTACTTTTTATACATGGCAGTTTTACTGGACATTTTAGATGAGGAGCATAAATTCTCATAATCAGCTAGTAGAATGTTAAGTACCTAAGTGGTTCTCAGTATCTTTTAAAAAATGATGTTAAAAAGAAAATTCTATAAAAAGAAAAGCTCTGTTCATGTAAAGACTTTATGAAAAGCTGCTTTTTCCACAATAGGTTTTCCAAATTCTATTTATTGTTTATATTAAAAATGTATCTTGCTTTCACTGGGTTATCTGTCTTCAGATTTGAAGTACAGGATTTCCTTTTTTTTTTTTTTTCAATAGTGTCAATGTTCAGTTAACATTCAAAACTTCTGAATGTGGAATTTGAACATCAGAAGTATTGTTATTACAGAACTGGCTTTCTAGATCTCATTTCATGTTCTCTTTTCCATTTTATTCAGCATAGTGTTTAAAACTGTTGGAACCAGAAATAGTGTATTTGCAGAAGAGTTTCTTTTATGCTCCAGGTCAAAGTAATATCACTGCCTGCACTACACAGAGTTTACTGAAGTCTCTTGTATTAGTGCTGTTATCTTTGTCAACTGATCTGATGAGTCTGTCAGACAGGATGTTTTGACAATTTTTTTTCCTTTTTTTTTAAACCAGAGAAGTCCATTGATGGGAGTATTCATCATGTTTGCATTCTTTATAGGCAATTTCTCTGTACATTTTACTGAATTTTAAGTCCACTGTCAGGTGAAATTGTGGTCATTGTTGAACAATAGAAAATCTAGGACCTAAAGCATTTTCTAATTAAGTAGCCAACATCCTATGATTATCTCATTATTTAGAGCAACTACTCACTTGCTTAGTTTAACTGTCATTTAAAGTGATGCCAAATGCAATGGAATGCAATTTGAGAGATGTTTTCAAACTATTGTTTGAGTAGTTCTCACACCAAGCTTTTGAGTGTGGAATCTATTGTAGATAGAAATAAAGCTATCATCTGAATTCCAGTGAGCTAATAATTGTTAATAGGCACACAAATGTGAAGGCTGTAGGACAATAATTAGTGCCCCAGCAGCTGTCATATGGAAGTATCATCAGTCTTAAAGGGCACTTGCATATTCTTACATAGTTTCTGGTATCTGTCCTTCACTATCGTGTAAGGAAATTGAAGATAATTAATGGTAAGGAAAACATGGGGGTTTGTGTACTGATCTTTTTCTAGTTGAAGAGATGAACTTGTTCTGTCAAGTTGAATGCAATAGACCTCAGGTTGCTACAGTATATGAAAAAAGACCAGCTGTCAGTACTTGTACTTGAAAACTAAGCCATCACCTGCTATCAATTATCTCTATAACCTACTATTAGCAAGAGGTTTCACACAAGTTTGCTCTGTGTGGCACAAGTGGCAATTGTGCTGTTTTGGTAGTGTCTGCAAAACTTTGGGGCTGTGATTGTGATATATATGTATGTAAATATATTTATATTGGTCTGTGTTACTCCAGGGGAGGCACTCTAGGTTTATATTCTCTGTCCCGCCTTACAGTCTCACAGTTGACAACTGTGTCTAGGAACATAAATTGCTACAGCATGTAAGTTTAGGAACTAACCTTGTAGTCTTCTAACCTTTTGCTCGTCATCTTGTGTGTGCTGACACACCAGTCCTCCTGTTAGAGCATCCTACAAAGGGATTGAAGTCAGCATTATTTTCCTCTTTGAAAGGTAAGTGTCATTCTAAACAGCTCTTCACAGAGATGAAGCTTTAATGGGATGTGAAGGTTAGTGGGTTTCCCATTAGGTTGTCTTATTTTCTAGCTTCAGTTTTGTATCTGGTACTGTTTTGATATATTCTGTATGACAATATTACTAGCAACAGTAAGTGCTGCTGCTGAGATTAAGAGGCATCATCTTCTGTGTTTGTTTAAGCATTCACATATATTTGCTCTGTGGAAACACTGATTATTTCAAGATGCCACAAGTAAATAATGAATTTTAAACTGGTAATAAGCTAATTAAGTGAAACAGACATTCTAAGACTTCTACAGGACTGATAAACAGTGTCATTTCTATAGAGACAATGCAGAATCTTCACTTAAACATTTCAGTGCATGCTTTAAATTCAAATTAAAACTATTCTCAAAGTCATAAAATTAAATGTAATAATATTAAAGATAGTTTTCTGTGAATAGAAATTGTAGTTTTAACCATTCTTTCAAAGGAAACAAGAATGCATTATCTCATAAATAGTCTGTATTATTTCTCTGTCTTGTTTCAATCCAAAGAGTGCATGATAAGAGTGTTATAAAATGGTAAAACTTAAATTTTCTTCCTTCTCTCCCTTTTGAATGCTCTATGGGATTGAATCCATTAGGAGCCAAACAGAGCACATCTGTGTTGTTGTCCCTACTGACTGTCAGCATACAGTACATTCAAATGTTGCAGCCAGAAGGCATTTTACAAAAACAGCTTTCAAGATGTGCTCTTGAAATGCGTTTGTATACTCATTATGCAGCGTGATCTTTTGTCAGTGGGGAGTTCTGTAAATAAAGCATCAAGGTCTAATATTGCAGTAGCTGATAGCAATAAAGTAAACTGAATCCTCCTTACGCAACTTCCTCGTTTAGAACAGGGTAAGTAAAAACACTATAAAAGTAGTATTTTTTGTTATTTTTGCAAACCCTTGCAATATCTAACGTGTCTCTGCAGGGGGAAGAGCAGTAGTTGTTTATAAACATAACAAGATTGACAACAATCTGCTGCTTTACTACCTCCTCTTTGACCCGTTTGAGTAAAACAACTATTTTGCATTAATATATGCAGATGGAAAGAGTACAGCTGCCTGGAATTTATAGTCCTTTCTGTTCCCAAACTCAGAAGAATTGTTAATTCCAGTGTCCCACTGTGAGGTTGGTAAAAATGAGTTCTGTAATTCAGATTCTGTAGGTTATGAAAACAAAATGAGTGCTTGAATATTTTGGGGACATTCATCAGACTATGGGTGAAAGTTTAAACAGGCTAGTAGGCCCTTTTTTCTGAAACATAGTCTTCTGATGTCAAAAAACATGCAATCTGTAAAACTAACACTGAGGTATCAAGTTGTATTCAAAGTGTAAAGGTGCTCGAAGTGATGCTTTAAAAATGACATTGAAATTCTGTCTATTACATTACAGTATTGGATGGCATTGCAAGACAAAACCACTGTTAATTAATTTTGACACATATTTTTAAAACAATGCTATGCAATAAGCATAGAACATGAACTAATACTAAAGTTTCAAGATGTCAAAATGTTTTAGAGCTAAAAACCCAACAGGTGCAGCACTGCACTTTGACTTTACAGAGAAATGCTTGCTTAAAGGTACTTACCTCTTCAGTAACTAATTTAAGAAGGAAACATTTTGATGAGATGAACTTCTTTTGTATGTGGAGCATTCATTAGAAATCTTACAAAGGTGGACTGCTTCTGCTGCATTCACATGAATGAATCTAGCAATACAGGAATATCCCCCTGGCTTTTCAGTGCTCCTGCCCTATTTTTATACTTGGTAAATGTGCTTTTGCTGAACCTAACAATAATATCTACTGGAGACTGCCTTACAACTGGGCATTGAACTTCACTTATTCAAAGCTTTGTTGGTGGGACACTGGTTTCTGGATTGCTATTCTGTTAGCATGATGAACTAATTGACCTAGCAGGACTCCCTGAGGAATTGCAGCTTCTGCTTAGATCATCAGGAGTACAATTTGTTGTTTCATTTCCTTTTCGAGTCCCATCAGGGAAATTGAATTGTGAAAAGACTACCTACTGGGAGCATTCAGCCCTCATGACTGAATAAGTAACTTTATTTTTTTGGTACTGTCTTAATTAACAACAAAAAAGAGACTTTGTTACGAGGGAGTCTGCTGTGATTCTGATACAGATGACTAACTCCAGTTATAGGAGCACTTGATCCACATGGCCTCCTGGAGCCTGGGGGCCCTGTGCAGGTGCAAAGTTAACACAAAGCTTCAACAAGCTCTAAGTGCTGTATTCAGGATAATGTGTCAAGTGTTAGTGGACCAGCACCAAGATTGAAATCTGCAGGTATTAACTGTTTGGCAAAAATATTCCAGGGTGAGAGCTCTGGCTTGTCTAGACTATTAATTAGTAACATTAATTAGTGTTAACTGCTTGGAGCAGTTTGTACTTATCTGTGAAAAGATACAGTCCTTAGAGTTCTCAGTGCTGTGACATTGTAAGACAGTGATGTGATCTTATTATTAAAAGGGCTGTCTGGTTATTAAACACATTTGCACAGCTCTTGCTTTTCCTGGCTCTGAGCTATATTCTGTTAAAACATGCTGAAAACAAAACTTCACATTTATATCTTTGCAATATTAGACTTACTTTTTCTTAATCTTTTCAAGTTCACTTTTGTATACAAGTGGAAAAGAGTGATTTTGTAGCCGTTCAGCAAAAGGAAAAATTCCTAGAGTTTTTCTTCTTGAAACAGGTGAATATATTCTCCCTTTTGACCAAGTTCCAAAGTAAAAAGCATAGGAAAAGTAGTATTACAGAAAGCTATTATGAGTAGAGGCAGTTTCTTCAGCATAAATGGTCTCTCTTCTCAGTTGTGAAGTTTAGTATTTTGAAGTAATAACAACTTTGAAATAGTAATAGCTGCAGACTTAATGTAGGAAGCTGCAAGCCAAGGAAAGATGGCTTTGGGGAGACTGTATAACATACAGATCTCTCTTTATAATAAAAGGAAATTCACAGGAAAGAATCAAATATTATGTTTGTTACAATTTCATAATACTAAGCGTATGAAGTAATCCCTGAAGCTCATTGAGGAAAGGCTTTGCTGTCATCAAAGAAGGCGAATCCTACCAGCATCTGCAGAGAGATTGTAGCAGCCCTCCTGATTGTGCTCCTGAATTTGGTCTTTGCTAATGTGATGTCGAGTTCTGAAGTGGAAAAAAATGCTTTCATTTTTCGTAGAGAACTATAAAACATAGCATCTCTTAATTCTCCTTTCTTTTCCAGTTTATTTTTAACTATGTATTTAAAAATAATATTGCCTCATTATTTTTGAATGTTAGGTGTGAACATAAAAAATGGTGAAATGTCTCTAGAGGGCACTTAATTGACTTGTCCATCACCATAAAGACGATGTGCAGAGTGCCTGCCACTGTGCTGGGGGAAGGAGCAGGACAGTGGGACTTGGTGGTAGGAAATGGGAGAGTTACAACAGTGTGGGTCCAGGGAAGCAAAAAGGAAGAGGTAGGATGGTGAGTAGGACCAATCTCATCTGTATGTTTTAAAGGATATATTTTTTTAATATTCCTTCAGAATACAATTTTCTCCAAAGGCAAAGAATAAAGACATAGGTTAGCTTAGCTTCTGAACATAGCAATATTTTGCTGTGGTTATTGGTCATGGCTTAAAATTGAATGTACTTATTTGGATGTTACAGTTCAAGCAGTACCACATTCGGAAATTTGTTCATAGCCAGTCTCTGGGTTTCATGTTCGTTTTTTTCCCTTGGATTCTTGACTTTGATCCATAAAATATACAGACACTTCAAGGCAGGGGTATATCAGAAAAAATTGAAAAGGATGGGGAACTGCCTGTAGTGCAAGAAGACAGGATTAGAATTTCATTGAATGTAATTTTCAGATGGCTGTAGTGGACAGGTTTTTGTGAATGTTATGCCATTTCCTCAATATTTGAACCTGTTGACTAAAGAGATTTTTTGTTCCGTTTTGTAGTATATACAATGATCCACAAATACAACACACAGGCAAACCTTTTGATCAAAAGAGACAAGCATTGGAAATCCTGGGCTACCGTGGAAGAGTTCTTCCCTGCCCAAGTTGCACAGAATTATATGTGGATCACAAATTATGTTCTTCCCTTACAAGAATTTTCCTATCAATTTCTTTATGTTTGAATAGAAGTTATATAAAAGGTGACATTTTGTTCACTTCCATGTAAGGAACAGGTGTTGCAGAAATTAAGCATGCAGAAAATTATACAGATAAGTGCAATCCAGTGGATCTCTTGTAGGAGGAAATTCACCTCAGTTTTGTAAATATTGACAGGGCTTTTCACTCTTACAAATTGATACCTTTTTACCATCCCTTTCTCAGGCAGCTTCAAAACTGAGCTGGGCTCCTATTTGATTAACTCACTGAATGTCTTTTAAGATTTTAATTTCAGGAAAGTTGACTGATAGGTCTAGAAACTTATTAGAGAGATCTGTCCTATGCTGAGAATGCATTTCATTCTTTTTTCATTTTGGTCATGTCGGTAATCTCTTTCCAGGAAAATGTGTGTATGTATATATGTGTATTCATACACTTATAGCTAAATATATACACACACACATATATTTTATATATATATATAAAATATATGTGTATATATAGTGTAGATATATTTTTTATGTATATGTACAAACACACATATAAATGAGACTTTTTGCCTAAATCATGGTATTTTTCAGTTTCATAGAAACACTTAATCGCCTGTGAGTTTTCTCTTGGCAAATGAAATGTTTCCAGGCACGTAGATTAGCAATCCAAAATAGCCCTTTGAGAGCTACAGATCCTTAGGCTCAGTCAGCTGGTGAATTGATACACATTTCAATGAGGAATGATGTCTTTAAAACATATTTACGTGTCCTTGATGATGGATACTCAGAGGCATGACTGGTCTTGGTAACAGCTAGAGAAGCCTCAGCATTCTGTTGGCCACGCTTCTGTCCCAAGTAGTCGTATTCCAAATGCATATGTCTCTGTGTGCTGGAAAAATCTTAATGAGACTGAGAATCTGGCTAGCAGTGCTGTGCTGATTCTAATTAAACTCTTGTATGTCACTTTTATGATACCCTGACTGAGCCACAGAGACATTTTCATTCTCAATAGTTAATTCAATATGTATGCTGTGTTCGGTTTAGAGAGGTGCAAAATGAACACAAACTACAACAAACTCATTGTGTGGAGTCTTGAGAATTATTAATATTGTTTGCATACATGATGGGATTTTCCAAAATGTATTTTTCTGCTGCTGCTGTTGTTGCTTTTTGTATTTTCTGGTTTGGTAGATATTTTTATGTACTCATAGCTAAATTTATGCCAACCAGAAAGTCAATCAGATCCTGGGCTGCATCCAGAGAAGTGTGGCCAGCCAGCAGGTCAAGGGAAGCGATCCTCCCCCTCTACTTTGCACTGTAAGACCCCAATTGGAGTACTGCATCCAGCTCTGGAGCCTGTCTTACAATAGGGTTATGGAGGTGCTGGAAGGTGTCCAGAGAAGGGCCAGGAGGATGATGAGAAGGCTGGAGCACCTCTGCTGTGATGAGAGGTTGAGGGAGTTGGGGCTGTTCAGTCTGGAAAGGAGAAGGCTCCGAGGTGACCTTATTGTGACCTTTCAGTATCTTAAGGGGGCTACAAGAAAGCTGAGAAGGGACTTTTTAGGATGTCAGGTAGTGATAGGACTAGAGGAAATGGAACAAAACTAGATATGGGTAGACTCAGACTGGACGTTAGGAAGAAGTTCTTCAGCATGAGGGTGGTAAGACCCTGGAATGGATTGCCCAGGGAGGTGGTTGCGGCCCCATCCCTGGAGGTGTTTAAGGCCAGGCTGGATGAGGCTCTAGGCAACCTGATCTAGGTGTCCCTGCCCATCACAGGAGAGCTGGTACTAGATGATCCTTGTGATCCCTTCCAACCCCAACTGATTCTATGATTCTACTGGTTAATTTTCAGATGCCAGGATAAGAGGCTCTTTAAAAATTGCAGAGGAAAAATAAAGGCAAATACTTCTTTTGTATAAGAACAGAACTAACATAAATAGTACTATTAGGAAATCATAGAATCAGTCAGGGTTGGAAGGGCCCACAAAGATCATCCAGTTCCAACCCTCTCTGCCATGGACAAGGACACCCTACCCTAGATCAGGCTAGCCAGAGCCTCATCCAGCCTGGCCTTAAACTCCTCCAGAGATGGGGCCTCAACCACCTCCCTGGGCAATCCATCCTAGGCTGTCACCACTCATGCTGAAGAACTTTCTCCTCACATCCAGTCTGAACCTACCTATCTCCAGTTTCACTCCATTCCCCTGAGTTCTTTCACTCCTTAATAACCTAAAAGTCCCACCCCAGCTTTTTTATAGGCCCTCTTCAGATACTGAAAGGCCACAATAAGGTCACCTCACAGCCTCTTCTTCTCCAGACTGAACAGCCTCATTTTTTTCAGTCTGTCCTTATAGGAGAGGTGCTCCAGTATGTTTATGCACACAGAAGGTGTTGCCAAAGAATTTAATATTCAGTTTTTGTTTTCTCTTTCACTTTAATCAGATACTTTGATCAAAGAAGATGACCTGCTAGATAGCTTTTTATCTTATAACAGGGAAAAAAAAAAAAGTAAAATATGAAGTAATTAAATTTGAATCACCTCATAACCAGGTAACCATATTCAAGACGTGTTGTGAAATGAATTAATTATTCATGTTCATTGTGTGAGTGGTAGTATGTCTGAGTGGACTTTTAGGATGCTACATAACATCTCTACAGTGTAGCTTGTCATTACTTGGCACTGTTTTTTATAGCTTTCTGCCTCAGGCTATTTTTAAATATTTGCATAGAGAACATTAATAGTAAGTCACATTCTAAGGCAGGAGCTGTGTAATTCTGAGGTGAATCAGCTGTATACAGAGCTGAAAGAGTTCATATAATTGTTTCTTCCTGTATTTGATACATTAGATAGGAGAGTCTTTCAAGCTAGGGGGATTCCTATGTCATTTGGCTTTCCCTTATTAATTAGATACTATTTCTCAGTTCAGAATTTCTTGCTCCTCTTTCACCTCAGTCTTGTTTGTTCCTTTTTCCCTTGAACCTTCCCTCATGCCTTGCTGGCCAAAGAACATTAGCAATGTTTTGATAAATTTATATATAATAAAACAGTTGAGTTGTGAAGTTGCAGTAGTCATGAGAGTCATAAAGTCTTTTGAGACTGGGCAGAATAGATTCACCACAGCCATGTTGTCTCCACTCAGATACAATTGTTCTGTCATGTGGCAAATTTCTTTTCTTGAGATGTTATTACTGATTCTGCTTGGAAAAGCTTTGGACCCATAGAAGCAGCCCCAAGCAGGCTGTGTATTCTATAGATGCGCCTGTGAACCTTTCAGATGCTAATTTCTAATCTCTTCAGATCTGCTAATTTTTATTTGCTTTTAAGTCTAACCTTGCATCCTAAAACCCCACAGGTATTCTAAGTGGGTTTTTTTAGTGCTTGGATGCTTAGTGTATAGAAATGTTGGCTAACCTTTCGTAAGAAGATTAAAATAGTCTAAGTGTCATTACTGATGTAAAGAAGATGACAAAACAGTTTCTTGAAGTCATTAGTTTTACATATTTACTTACTTATGTTAACTCAGTTTGGATTTTTGGCAGAGTTTAGAAGAGGAGGAGTGGGATATAGAGGCAACAGGATCTTAAATCCAAATGTTGCTAAATTAGCAGCAGCTATTGGTGTAAATTGCGTTGTTCTCAGTATACATAGATATTGCCACTGGTATTAGTTGGAGTTTGTGGTATGCATAATGCTTAAGCAGGAAATATTACCAAGTTCATGCAGACTAGCTTGGACAGGTGAAACTCCTGAAATGTCTTTAAATTTGTGACTTCATGCATCTGTTCTTTTGCTTGAGACTTCTTGTAGTTATGATTTTCTTGCATATTTTTGCTTGAACTGAACATTTGCTCTGTTCCTTCAGTCTCCCTTAAACAACTCTCTTTGTCCATGTTATGTACAGTATTCCCTGTAGCAAGACCAAGTTCCTGCAGGTACATACATCATTCATACTGGAAAAGGTAGTGCCCATGGATTGTTCTCTCTTGTGCTTTCTGTGGTTTTGGTAGGTTGTTCTGTACTTCTACAATAGTGCTATCACTTATTTCATTGATTAACTGATGTTTCAACCTGATTAAGTCACTCAGATAAGCATTTTAACAAGATTTAATTTAAACTCCAAATTACATTTTCATACACCATTAAGTGCCTGTTGCTTTGTGAAATAATTCTATGCTGGAGATTAATTTGTTTAAAGAATGCATTTGAGGGAAGTATTACAGGCATAATGCAGTGAAGTATATTTGGCATAGTGTGCTAGTTTTCCTGTAGCGCCAGAATTTTGTTAGCCCCTTTGCATCTCCAGGCAGAGCTTTGACACAAGATAACTGCATTTTGAACTTTTGACTCTATGGAGAGAGACATCATAGTTTGAAAGGAAAATTACGTACATGGTGCTTCATGAGAGAAGTATGCAAGAGAGTTGGGGGTCAAAGATGTCTGCTAAGCAGTAGTAACAGCATAAAAACTAGGGTTGAATTCATGACCATCTTCAAGACTTCTGGCACAAGCAAGTTCATTTTTCTCTGCTATTGCTTCTATTTTATTTCTTTTGCTCTCATCTACCTGAATCCCTTCCTCACTGTGCATAAGTGTCTCCAGGCATATCTGCCTTCCTTTCAATTGTGACCTCCAGTTACTACTGAATTCAGGTGAAAAAAAACCCACATTATTTATAAATAGGAATACTGATCTAAGCAGAAGCCAGCTATCTAAGAGTTACATTTGAGATACACAGTGTACATATAGCTACATTAGGAATCCAGACCACTCACTAACGCACTTTTCAAGTGGTCGTCCGGTACTGTCTCTGGACCTTACTTGACTAAGGGAGGAGGAGTATTAAGGCAAGGCATAGGATTAACAGAACACTAATTTGGCCTGAAATGCATATTTGTTAAGTTTTTATTCAGTAGCTGAACTCGGATTTCTACTCATCTACCAACTCGCCTAACAGCAGAGGACTATAAGCCATTAACTCATATTTGTATTAATCCAATTCCAGATGCATACTGCATATGTTTTTAGCAATAAATATTAAATAATATCTATTCTAAAGAGCAGTGTGTGTCTTAGAATTTTTGGTAGGTGAAAGGAACTCATAAATTTTAGTCATGGCATTGATGTTGATTCACAGCATTGCTATGGGCAAGTCACTTCACTTCTGTCTGTGTTTCTTTAGCCATAAAATAGAAATAACAGTGCTTATTTTCTCACTTCCCACAGGAATCAAATGAAATTTTAACATTTGTGCAACTCTTCACAGAGTGTTAATTTAATGTCCATTTAAGCTTTTAGCTGTATCCAAGAAAAATGTACCCAATGTTATTTTTTAGAGAAATTATTTACAGCATGCTTTTACAAGTCTATTCCTTCTGATATTTTACCCAAGGAACAGTTTTTCATGGCACTAGAACATGTTGTTTCCTTGTCAATAAGAAAAATCAATTAACTTGAGGGGAAAATGAATATATTCATATTCAGTTAATTATTTCCTTTTTTTTACATTTTGCATCTACTCCTGTAAACTAAAGCAGTGCCATTTCTGAAGAGTATGAACACACTGATCATGATGTGTACAAGAAAGAGCAATACCACCGACCAGTGCATCTTAGAAATTTCTTTTCAATTGTTAATCTGAGAATGGATGAAAAGGACATTCTTATTATTCATGCAGATTTTCAAAGCATTGTGTGATGTTCACTTCTTTCCTGAAATATATATTAGTAGTAGAGAGATTAATTTCACCTGCAGCTGGAGATGGGGAAAGGATCATGGGGAAGAATCTGGAAAGTTTATGTGGGTTTTGGCACATATGAGTAGAGTAACAGTTTGAGATATATATACATAGAGCATAAAGGAAAGTGTCAGTAAGGTGTCACAGATGGGGTTGTATGAGCAGAGTAAAAAAATTGTCCCTGGAAATGATATTGGATAGAACAAGAGCTACAAACACTTGAAGTAACAGGAAAGGGTATGTTGAGCAAGCAAAGTTATATCTTAAGTAGGAAGCCCTCAGTGTGTCACTAGATGAGATTAGCACAAACGTTGGCCTAGGAATAGCCTACCTGTGGCAAAATTAATAGTTTTATAATTGAATATAATTCCTAGAGTCTGTATTGGGCAAGTCAAACAGTTCAGCAGTGTTACCCACTGACAGGTTAATTTAAGTGTAAATTGGCAAGATGATCTACAACAAATTAAAGTTAGTTTTTAGTTCTGCATACTACTAAAACCTGAGCATATGAGGATAAGAAGATGTGGATCCAGTAGCTGAAAACTGGCATTCCAAGGAATTGGCTATGAGAATAATGACATCATAACCTTGTTAAATTTCCGGAAATAAGTTTTGCAAATCATAAAGTATGAACTGAATAATCACTGAGAAAACTGAAAATCACCTTTGTGAAAGAAATACTTGCATTTTAAATTTTACTAAGCATTATCAAATACAGTTCTAAAAAAAACCCAGTAGGTTTATTCTGGGGAAAAAAAAGAGGGGAGAAGAGGTAGTCACCATGAGCTGAGTAGAAGAGCTTATTTTACTGAAAAGACAATCTACTCCATTAGTTTTTATAGGAAAATGAAGCAAGGTGAGAGCAGGGGGAAAGGAAGAGTATTGTGTGCTTATGTTTTTATTTTTTTGGACCAGTTTCTTAAAACATAATGTAAATTTTCTAATCCTAAAGTTTCAGCAAAGACATACATTTTCTTCTTTCAACCTTTCCTGTACTAGAGATTTGGTAAGTCATGTCCTGTTACACCTGCATAAATTCAGTCACATAAGTGTTGCAGAAAACAATTTATTTCCATGACTGGAACTAAAATGGCAACAAAACAGGGAAGCAAGGCAATGAATATTTTTTTCCCCTCTATTCTGTTAGAATTTTGTGGAAGGACTTGTACTAATGAGTATATTGTTCTTGCAAAGTTATATGAGGGAGCCTAAAATTAGCTGCTGTGATTAATCCAGTGTAGCTGCTGTGAATCAGAGGATGAAATTTAATTCTATTGAATTCAGTAATGGAAGTCCTGTTGAGTGCATACAATGAAATGCTTCCAGGATTAGGACACTTAGAAAATGTTTGGAAAATTTAAATAGCAATCTATAAGGTTTCATTTGATGGCAGAATGTTAGGATTAGCAGGTATTTGAAAATTTTAGTGTACCAAGGTTTGCTTCATCTGCTGTAGCTTATTTTTGGCACAGCACCATAAGGCAGTTAACCACTTTCTGTAGCTCTGAGACTTTCTGATACTGAAATCACTGGCTTACTGGAGAAGGGTATAGGATGATAGAGGGGAGTAAGAGCAAAGGAAAAACTATTATTGTTGAAAAAAAATGGGGGATGTTTGGGCAAACAATATTATAAATCGAATTGTGTGTGTCTGTCACCTAGCAAGCATTTTTAAAGTTATCATATGGTAGCAAGAAAAACTTGAGCTGACTTTCAGAGCACTGAGCACACACCATACCTGCTGACTTCAGAGGAAGCTGCAGGTCTCAGACTCTTGATGAGTAGTTGGCTGGGCAGCTCTATTTCCAGCCTTCTTTATCATAAACATTAGTAACAAAATCTAAATACAGGTTAAAGTTTCTTTTTCCACAACACATTTTTCCCCCTCCAAAATAAGACAAAATTATTTTAAACTGGTGAAGATATTTGAGCTAAAGGAAACATTACACTTTCATGAACCAAAAATTACTGAAGTACTTAATTTACATTGTAAATGATGCCTGTACATTAGTGTTAAAACAATTCTGTTAAGAGAGATTTTCTTTGTTTACCAAACTTAAATGCAACTAAGTATCCCATGGGACACTTTTCAGACAGTCCTGGCAGCAAATAAGCTGATCACGTCACCTCACCAGTCTCTTTACCAAACTCACTGGAAATGTCTGATTCTTCTACTCTTAAAAAAATTGTGTACTTTATAGTGCTGTGAATGGAATCACAGAATTAATCAGGTTGGGAAAGACCTTCAAGATCATTGATTCCAACCCATTACCTAACCCCCTCTAACTAAACCATGGCATGAAGTGCCTCATCCAGCCTCCAAGGATGGTGACTCCACCACCACCGAGAGCAGCCCATTCCAATGGGCAATCACTCTTTCTCTGAAGAATTTCTTCCTAACATCTAGCCTAAATTTGCCCTGGTGCAGTTTGAGGCTAAACAGGAAACATTTTTATTCAGTGCCAATCACCACTGAAGGTGGAAGGAGATAAATGTCTCTAATTTATGCTTGTCTAGGCTAACTGAAGTTGTGTAAAACTTCACTGTTCTTGAAATTTAAATCCTGGTCACGGTCCAGGTGCATAGGAGAAATGCATGATTTGGGATGGAAGGCATCTGAAAATCTTTCAGGCGATAGTTGCTGAAAGTTGTTTATGAAATTCATATAAAGTAATGTTGTCACAGATCAATCTTGGATCTTTATGGAAGCCTAAAAGAACAGTGGAAATATACTGAAAGTCCTTGTGAGTCCCATATGATTTTGTTTCCTCCTTGTTTCACAATGATACACGGTTCTGAGAAGCTACTTCCATTCAAATTTAACCATGATGAGTAATACTTAGAGAAAACAGTTTAAATACAAATCCCAAAATGTACAAATAATGAGGCCTGAGCATTACTTTCTTTTCTACTTCTTTTAATGAGATGATAGTAATTTCCAACTGGTAATAAGTAATTTGTAATTAAATAAGTTCAATTTATTTTCTGTTAATGTGTAAGTGAACTTCCAAGAAGAGAAAGCTCACATGTTGCTTTTGCTGTTCACTTTAAAGTCAATTCATCATAGTCATGAAATGGGATACAGCAAGAAAAAAAACAGAAGGCAGGGAAATTCACAATAGACTTTATTCTGCAAGTTTTGTCCATGGACAAAATAAGTTACTTCAAGGCAAGTTTTGCATATACCAGGATTCGTGATCACGTCTTAAGTCTGAGGTGAGATAAAAGTGCATAGAAAAGCTCTGTCAGTCCTTTCCAGCCAATTTTAAATGCCTATCAGTGTGACTACTGTAAAATCTAACAAAACATTAACCTCTATTTGAAGAGCAGGGTGGGTTTTTCTCCTGTCATAAAAAAATGGAGAAAAATTGTTCATAGATCTGTAATGAAGTTTGGTTGTTTCTGGTAACAGTGCCACATATAAAAGACCCATGTGGACCACAATTTAAACTTGATTTTATGGATGCAGGAAATTGGCCTTTGAAGTGATCTCCATAGAGATCCTCCTTGGCATTCATAGTATCTTGTGGAATGGTTTCCTTAGTGTTTTACTTATCTAGTGCCTAGAAGATGTATAATTTGAATTTATGTAAATTCTAGTGGCATGCTACTATCCATAGTGTTGTTTAAAGCATTATTCTGGATGGCCACACATAAGAGTTTCTTAAATAATTCTAATATTTTTTTTTTCCTTTAGGTCAGTTTTAAACTTTAATTATGAAAATTAAATCTGAACAATGACACTTTCAAAAAAATGTGGGGGAAATTAATGCTGTCTTGCTTTTAGGGAATGTTTTCAAGCTGTACTTCACTTAGTAGTCTTTTCAAATATGTATTTCTGAATTCAAAAGCTGTGGCTAGTTTTGGGCTTCTTGTTAGAGAAAGACCACACCAGAAGGAACTGGCCTACTTAGCTGAGAGAAGAGCAGGTGAAGGAAGACCTTATTGCAACAACCTGATTTGAGGCTGTAGAGAAGATCAAGCCATGTTTTTCTCAGAGGTGCACAGTGCTAGAACAAGAGGCAGCAGAGAAGGTGAATATATGGAATTCTGATACATATTAGAGGGCAAAAATTCCCCATAAAGGATGGCTAAACACTGGAGCAGGTGCTCAGGCTGGTTGTGGGACCATGTTCCTTGGAGTGTTCAAGACCCATCTGGGTGTGGTCCTGAGCAACCTGATTGGATTAGATCCACTTTGAGAAGGGAGTTTGACTAGAAACCTCTGAACATCCCTTCCTGCCCAAATCATTCTATACCTCTGAACATCCCTTCCTGCCCAAATCATTCTATCAGCTAAAATAATAAAAACCATCAGTGGAGAATACATGTTAAGTCATCTAACTGCCAGATGAGGACTTCTCTATGCTGAAACTAATTTAAAATAAGTTCCCCACCAAAATACATTTCAAACTATTTTGTGTGTGTGTCTCACAAGACACGTAGTTAATTTATATGTCCGTAACTCCTCTGTTTCTGTAGATGGTTTCCAGAAACCCATAAGGTCACATCCTTTCCTGTAATGCTTTTTTTTTTTTTTTTTAAAGGGATATATTTCATTCTCTTCAGAATATACAGATTCTGAATTTGGTACTTCTTCATTAAGTCTTCTCCAGGATAACACTAACAAGCTAGTTAGTGAATGAACAAAGCATTATATATCTATTCCTTCTTTATTTTACCTCCTCACCACCACTGTTGAAGCCTCAAATACTGAACTATCTTTGTCAGTTAAGGTAAAAAGTTGTGTACATTAAATAATTTCCTAAAGATTACAAATGCTGTCGAAGTAATTTGTATACAAGGAAATTTTGGCTA
Organism: Tricholaema leucomelas; assembly: GCA_013400475.1. Lineage (NCBI taxonomy): Eukaryota > Metazoa > Chordata > Aves > Piciformes > Lybiidae > Tricholaema lacrymosa > Tricholaema leucomelas. The sequence goes on along the minus strand of WAAF01001760.1, from coordinate 1,311,506 downwards.
CAGACAGCCTGCTTTAACTTTTTGAGAGGATTCTTCAAGTCTTCCACGGAAACTTATTTTATTGACTGCTTTCCTTCATTCCTATGAAATTCAATTTGTGGGCAGTTGCAGAGGCTTTTCTAAATCTCCTCTGTGCAACTGTGTTTATAGGCAAGCAATTTTATGGATTATTTAAATTATTATGTAACATCTGAAGCCAAGAACAAGCTTGAAGGAAACTCTAGCAAGTGGACTGATGGCTGAAGACTGAAATAGCAAGGACCATAAATACTAATTCAATTAAATATTTTTTTAAGTACCACCCTGTCCATTTGGATTTAAAAGAGAAATCAAAAGAATAAGAATTTAGTTTTTGAAGTAAGATTTTGGAGCTGTTGCAAGCATATCCATGTGCTATGACATGCTGACTATAGTCATACTGATGCATCTGTGTATCTAGCAAAATATTGTATAAGATTAAGTGATGTAATTGGTCATGGATCTACCGCTGTGGTCAAAAAGTGCATTGCTTTAGTCTTTTTCCTTCCACATTAATGTAGAAATCTGTGATCTGTTGCTAGTATAGGGTATTGGGTATCTTACATAAAATATATCAAACTAAAAACCTGTGTTTTACAGTGCAGAAAAAAATGTTCTTAAATATTGTCTTTCTCAGTTGTTCCTTGTTTGGGGTCTTCCCCAAAGTTGCTTCCTTGTCTCCTGATACTGCTTGGTCAGTTTATGATAATGAAGTGTCACCTTCCCTAAGCTTGCAGCAGTGCTGTTTCCTGCGTGAGTTCACACTCATTATGTATTCAATGCCTTAGCAAGGAACAGTCTTTGGAATCTCTTTGAATGACCATGGTTTGGGAAGCGCAATGCCTCGGTTTGTATCTTAGAAACTGACGAAGTTTATAGCAAGAGGAACATAATCTGGTTAAAATCTGTCAAAATATGTACTGCTGGAATTGATATAATGAGGCTATAGAGTAGCAAATGAGAAGGAAATTTTGAAGCCAGAAGCAGTTTCTTTCATTCAGTGCAGTAATTGGTATGGAAGCACAAAGACAATACACAGCCCAGGCATTAGAAAGTATTAGGAATTCTCTCTTTAGAAGTTGTTTACCTAATCTTTAGCTAATAAGATGGATATTCCGTACTTCAGTACATGCTGACATGCCCATTTCTAAATCTAAATAACTTAACAAGCAGTATTACACTTATTTCACATATGTGTATAAGCAATATCAGTTCACTGACCCAGAGAAATAACTGCTGTAGCTTCCAGGGATTGGCAATGAAACACTTGCTTTGAATACTTGGCATAATACTATTTCCTGTTCTTTGAAGGCATAGTAATACTCATGGTAACTGTGCTAATGCAAACCTATTATAATCTGAGTATTCTCAGCCCTCTAGTTTTTGGCACCCAGATTCGGATGATGAGCTCTCTGACTCTGAAGCAAAAGATGAAGGCATCTATTACAAAGCCTGACCAGAGTTATTGCTCAACTGAAGCCTTCCAAGTGCTGCTTGAAATCATTTTTGTCCAGTTTCTAAGAAGTGTACTGGAAGTGAAGTATAAGATAACCTCCTAGTGACCAACATTTTGGGGGGATGATAGTTGTTTATTTTTTTTAACATATGCATTAGTAGAGATAAAGAGGAACAAATTATACCAGACAACTTTAAGTATTAAATTAAATAAAAAGACGGAGGTCTTTGCAGCTACTTGGAAATCTGTTTTTAAAAGTAATACATAAAATATTTCACTAGGATAATCTGGTGTGATGAAAATTGTGTCTTAACATACAGAAAACATCTATAAATAGCATCTTAAATTCTTACTTAGATCTCAAAAGATGTAAGTCATTAATGATAAAGCAATGACAGCTCTGTTGTGAGTTCACCAGTGTATACATTCACAGGCAAAATTTTCTTCAGTCTAAGAGGGGTGTGAATCTTGTCTCAGTTGGTAATTTAACTTCTGGCAGTCCATGTTTTTAAAAGAAATATTATTTTCTGCTCATCAGTTAAATTTTTCCATTGATTTCTACTTATATAGACATCCTATGAGGAGCAATGTAAATTTGAAATATACTAATAATTTATAGAAAAGCTGTATTTATATGCTGGGAAACTGTCATGCTTTTAGTATTTAAACCCCTTTTCTGGTCTGTATAACAGTCATATAAATAGGCTGTATATAATTAAACAATTTATGTAATCCCAAAACATGTTCTTTTCTGTCAAAAAGTGGGGGATTTATTATCCTATTCAAGGTTCTCTTTGTTATCCACTTGGTCCAAGTGGCTTTCACATGTTAACATCTTTGTAAGAGGGGCAGAAGAGAAGTTGGCAGTGTCTTAATAGCTTTAATTATAACTACCACTAACCTGCAGCTTTATAATTGCATTATTTTGTCTTCATTCTTTTGCATGCTTTCTGCTTTAATTTCAGCTGTAAGTTCTCTGAAATAGTGGCCATGTTCTTTTGCATAGTTTTTGTGCTGTGTCTAACACAGTAGCAACAGCACTCTGGTTTAGGGTTAGGAAGCATTAGACTAAATAGATATAAGAATCTGGTAAAGTTTTATAATAGCTGTGGTGTGTAGGTAATTTCTGGGTGTATACACAGTGCAGAATTTCAGTCTTCTGGGGTGATTATTGTGAATTTGCTAATGATGCTTTTTCTTCATGATATTGATAGGCACTCTCTAGACAGATACAATGCAGTAGTATGTGCCCAGAGAGCTCACATTAGGAAAATGAAACAGGAAAATATTTCTAATTTAGTAGAGCTTCTGTGATGATAAATCATTAATGTTTTAAACACATTTGAGGATTATCAGATAAGAGTCACAATGTAACTGTGAAGTAATAACATATGTATGTGTGTTCGTAGTGTAAAATACATGTTAATGGAAACAGTTCTGTTTCCATTAACTATCTTGTGTAAGTTGAGTATTTTCCAAGGGGAAATTAATCTTCATTTCCATTCTGCACTGGCATGACATTTTTCAATTTTATTTAAGTAAAGGCAGGATCTGATGAGTATTCTCTTCCTGTATTTAAAACTTTGCTTTTAAATAGTAAACTAAATCCATGTGGTATATTAGTTTTGGAGCATAACTCTGAAAACTGTTAATAATGGTCATGAAAGGACTTTAAAGGTCTTACAGTTATTTTTAGGGTCAGCTCTTTGTAATAGGGAAAATAATACTAAAAATGTTGTGCAATTTAGTATGGAAATTTATAGTTTGAGTCAGTAGGAATTTGTTACAGGTTTCCTTGCTACCTGATTTCATTCTGACAGCTTGCAAAATGACTCTGACAGCTATAGTTAAATAATTTCCATAGAGAGGTTTGCAAGGGATGCAAGAAAGGTTTGCAAACCCACCCACCCCCAATTCAGCCTTGGAAAGGAGAGAAGGGAAATCTCAACAGCACAGAGAAATCCAGAATTGTGAAATTCTGCCTTGTTTCAGGGAATAATGTGAATTTTGCAAGACCTTTTTCACTTAAAAGATCATCAGCCTTTTGAAGAGAGTGCTGAGCATCCTCCAAAGAAGTGTTAGTTTTTTGACTTGGTGCCCATAATCCTGATGTTTTACATCTCTTGTCCATGACGTTTCTTGGTAGCTTAAAACCACAGCCCTACTCAAAGACTACTTTTTCTATCTCAGCAGCTTTCCCTGGAAAAGACTGCGCCTCTCTCTCTCTCTCTTGGGCATACTCTGTTTTGTGACTTTGTTTCACATGCATCCCTTTTAGCTTCCTTTAAACAAATACAGGGAACAGGAGTTTATTTTTAGTCAATTACTTTCAGTCAGGTACTTCCTGAAGGTGAAAGTATTGAAATGTGGTATGCTTGCCTCTTCCTAGCAATGTTTGGACTCCTAGAGACAATGTCAATAGATCCCCCAATACTTGTCTGCAAAGGCATTTTTATGGAGGACCTTGATTACATTCACATAAGAATAATGGAGTTGCATTGTTTCCTGAAGGATGTTGGACTGGATGTTCTTGGAGGTCTCTTCCAACCTGGTTGAGTCTATGATTCTGTGATCCAATGTTTTGATGCTTTGAGTAACTCCTACATGTGCATGCCCTTATGCCATGCATGACACCTCTTTGCTCTCGTGTTGAAGCTCATGATTGCTTTGCTTTTCAGATGCAGGATACATCCCTCTTAGCAGAATCTAGCAGAAATTGTTTCAGCTTATGGCATTATACAGGCAAAATCTGGAGAGTCTTCTCTTTTTTTTTTTTTTTTTTCCACTTTTTTCCACTTGGGCATAGTTGTTAGTTGTATTTCTCTGACACCTTCAACATGATGACTTCTCTAAAAATTATGTTGAAATAATAGAAATAACACTGTAGACATACATGTCAAAATTACAGGATCACAGAATGTTAGGTATTGGAAGGGACCCAAAGAGATCGAGTCTGACCCTCCTGCCAGAGCACGACTATACAGTGTAGCTCAGGTCACACAGGAACGCATCTAGATGAACCTTAAAAGTTTCCAGAGAAGCAGACTCCACAACCTCTCTGAGGAGCCCATTCTAGTGCTCTGTGACCCTTACGGTAAAGAAGTTGTGAGCCTTAAAGAACCTTGTGTTGAGGTGGAACCTCCTGTGCTGCAGCTTACATTGATCCTTGTCCTGTCCCCAGGGAGCAAGTGAGCAGAGCTTGTCCCCCCTCTCCTGACCCCCAGCCCTCAGATATTTATAAACGTTTATTAAATCCCCTCTCAGTCTTTTCTTCTACAAAGCCCCAGGTCCCTCAGCCTCTTCTTACAAGGCAGTGTTCCAGTACCCTAACCATCCTTGTAGCCTTCAGCTAGACTCTCTCCAGCATATCCCTATCTCTCTTAAACTGGGGAGCCCAAAACTGAATGCAGTATTCAAGATGGGAGTCTCACCAGGGCAGAGTAGAGGTGGAGGAGAACCTTCCCTGATCTGCTGGACACACTCTTCTTAATACACCCCAGGATCCCATTGTCCCTCTTGGACACAAGGGCACACTGCTATCCCATGGACAACTCCTTATCCACCAGGATTCCCAGGTCTCTCTTCACAGGAATCAAAATATCCCTGACAGTTGTTGAAGGTGCTAATATGACTGTTGCTTTCCACACACGCACACACCCCATCCCACTTCTCTTTCCTAAATAGTCAATCAGTGTGTTTCAGTGTGGGTTTACAAATGCAAGTTACAAGGAATAAGATGTATACACACAGTTGCCAGCCTTTTGGGATAAAGCTCTGATCACAGGGCAGAGCTCAGTTTAAACCATCATGTACCTTCTGATACTGCTGTTGGAATGTAAGGGAAATTAGTTTAACATTGCGCAGATACAAGGGATAATTATGCCTTGCAGTACTGCTGAAATCTCTAAAGATCTTTCATGCCAGTATCCCTGAAAAGTTGATTGCTAACATGTAATAAGTAACAAAACAATTATAGATAGGAAAACAATAATTATTGAAAAAAGGAAAACCTTGTAAATTTTCTTAATCATATTTATTCATCACCTCTCTGTGAAATAACTTCCTGTTGCTGGTTGGAACAGGAAAATGGGCTGCCTTTACTCTAAAAACCTCTTGGTTACCCATAAAATATATTTGCACTATTGTCGTAAATCTGTGGCATGAAACATAATACTTGTGCAAGTGACCATGAAGACATGATTGTTGAACAGCAGATTCTCAATCTTTGCTTAGTCACTTGTGTGACACTATGATTTTATTGACATTTGGATAAATAGGCTGAGCCTGCCTGGTGATGAGCTGTGTGAGATGGAATTAGCATCCCCCCTTAATGGAGGTACCTGCTTCTAATAGTTGCCCTGATTTTAATCTAAAACCAGGAAACAATAAAGAGGGGTAATGCATTCAGGAAGGCCCATTCTTTCAAGAACTGTATTTTCTCCTCTCATTCAAGGTTTGCTCATATTGGTAAATTTGTACTGATGTTAAATCATGCATGAATTAAAGCATTTTTCATATGTTCATTAGGAATTATATTAGCACTTAAAAGATAAATAGAAATGTAGATTTTTAAGCAAATTGCCCTGTGTTGACAATCCTGTTGGTTTGTGGCCATTTTGTTCATTATCTTTTTATTGAGCTTAATCAAGACTGCTCTCAAGGAGCCCTCCAGCCAGATTATCAGAATGAGTAGATACAGCCACAATAACTTCATAAAATAGAACACATTTGCTTTTATTTAAAAACCCATATTTGAAAGTAATAGACTGGGATCATTAGATTAATTTTAACTTATAATAACTGAGCTCATCACTTTAGCATCGTATATAGGAAATACGTCATACTTGGCCTTGCATTAAAAAGGATCTGTTTTCTAAAGAAGATATTTTTGTATTACATCTTATATTTGCTGCATGGTGTAATTATTAAGTGCTCTGTTTGGTTCCTGGAAGTGGAATCCTTTTATCTTTGAAACCTCCATTACAGAGTTAAAATCTACATTTGGTTAAAATATGAAAATATTATGAAACTAGTTCTAGACTATATTTTGCTTGTCCCTGGCTCCCCCACTCTAATTACCAGTGATAAAGTGCTTTGAATTTTAAGAGTTGTGGCCCATTTTTACCAAGCGTAATTAAAATCCTCACGTTATTTATACAAAATGAATTGTAAAGGACTTGATTTAAATACTGACAACTTTTTAGTCTACAAGAATGAGAATCTCTCCTTTCAGGGGTACCTGTGTGATAAGGCTGTGTAATCATGGAAGACATGGGCTAAGAATTAGTCCAAAAGCCAGAATAAAAAAAACAAACAACAACAACAACGACAGATACGACCACACACACAACTAAAAAGGCACAGAAAAACAATCAAATGCACCTCTTCATATTTTTTGTGACATTTCATCAGAAAAAAAATTTTCCCGAAGGTGACAACTGCTACAGCACAAAGTAAATGATAGGCAGCAGGTTCTCTTTATTAAGAAATCCTTTTGGTCACCTTCATGTGAAAGTTTACATGGACATTTGATAGCATTATAATTTCTAAGTATTAACAGTTTCTCATACAAATAGAATTCATTTGTAGCAGAGGAATGGTTTTGAGCCTGAAATGGTAAACAGATTCTCAAGTTCAAATACTGTTGATCCATCTACTAATTTAGATTAAAAATGTGGCTGTATTAGTGACTAAAGAGTAAGTCTGAGCAAATAGCATCAAATTCCATGGGATGCTAATCCTGGCCACCTCCTGGGAAATGAGTAGGCTGTCTTGATTCTGTGGCTATTTAAAAATTCTCAGTTAAATGTTTTAGTGGGAAGGGGTAATTGACAAGGCCTCTAGCACTGAGCACTTGTGGGTTTTCTAATAGAAGCTGTCCTTCTGCCGTATTTTAGAGCAATTTGTGGAGTTCAGAAGACATTCATAGTGTGATCAGAGGAGTGCAGAGTGCTGGTTTTTTTCCAATAATCAGAAAGATCCTGGATAAACCAGCATCAGCAGATAGTGCCATGTCATAGACTGTGCTCATCCTGGGAGACAATACCTCTCGGTCAACAGACTGTTCTATCTGGAAAACAAGTAGCTGGGCATAGAGATCCTCCTTCACATCTGAACTGGATCACATTATTGAAAACTAAAGCAATATATACACGCCTAAGGCCAAAGTATAATAACCAGTGCTAGATTTAGCTTTAATTATGGATAGAATGTTTTTTGTGCAATAGAAATGTTCTCATGACACGTTTTTTTTTAAATTGTTATTTAATTCTGGTTTTAGGAGTAGTGGTCTTTAATTTGTGTCCAGTAATAAAGCTGGCTGAGATCTTTATACCTATCACTGTTTGTTCCTTTTATTGAAACCAGCTCTTGCCTTTGTGTTATGGTTTGATGTTACCTGCCTCCCCTCCCCCGGTTATGAAATTACCCAGACTAGACTCAGCTGAGCTGGAAGTTAAAGAATGAAGCTTTATATTTACAGCTTAGCACAATATACAAGCAGATATTTACAATATTTACGTCTATATACAGAAATATACAAGTTAGAAGTAATACAGAAACACAACACCCTTCCCATAAGTCTGAGTCCCCAGGAGAGGCTCCCAGCCACCCTTCTACCTTACATGCAAGGTGAGTTTGTAGGATCAGCAAGGGGGGGTTAGAAAGCAGAAGGATTAGTTATACAGCAAAAGTCCAGAGAGAAAGCACAAGCCCTAACAGAGACCCACACACGCTGTCTTATATATGTTTTGTGTTCTTTTTTATACATCTCAGCAAGCTTATGAATGAAGTAGACATCACCATTGTTTCCTTTTCACAGCCTATAATCTAATTCTTCTCACTAAAATATTCCAGTTTACCTCAAACTAGCACACTCTGAAACACTACAGTATCACTGTAAAAATGAAATATATATTTCATGAAGGTAAGGCAGTATAAGACAGAAAGAAGTATTGGTTTATGTGTAAATTGATTTGTATTTTTAAAGTGAAAGGGGTTTTCCTTTTTTTTTTTTGTGAGCCTTTACATTATAGGTTAAAAAAGCTGAAAGCATATGGTAGCAATTTTTTAACCTCTCTACATGAGGTGCTTGTCAACGGAGGTCCATACGTCCAAAGCTAGTTAATAACAGCTGCAGGCCAAAGTTCCTTTAAGAGCTATTGCCGTGTTCCAAGATTCTCAAAGGCTTTGAACAAGTGAAGTTGGCCACAAGGGAAAGCAGCAGGTCTGCATTCTGCTTGTTAAGTGAACCCTGTTTGAACAGAAAAAAAATGGCAGAAAGTCAGAATTTTCATGCTATAAAACCTGACCATAAAATATCAGATAGGATTGGCTAGTAGGCTGCTGCAGTTTAGCATAAACCAACCATTTGCTTCAGTCTAAAACTGCTTTGCTGATTGCTTCAAGGAACATATTTAAGATTTTTTTAAAAGAAAATTAGGAAGACTGATTATACCAAGTACTTCTTTTAAAAAGAATTCAGAGAATCCTGAAACTTGGGAATATGGTTCTGTTGTGTTTATGCTTTTTATATATAAAACGTGAAGTAGAAAGGAAAGAATGCACGTGAAGAAATAAAAATTGAAGTTCGCTCAGCCTTGTGCTTCTTTCTCAGTTTTATATTAATTTCCATTTCCACCATGTTCTTTTCAAATCTATAGTGAATTAAGAGAATTCCCTCCAGACAGCTTTACATGCATCTTGTAGTTGCTTCACAGTTTGGAAGAAGTCCAGACTTAAAATGTGAAATCCCTTTCTCAAAAGATATGGTCTGTGTATTTTTGCTTATTGGTTGAAAACCTTCACGGTATATTAAATCCTTTATCAGAAAAATGCTCTTTAGAAGCATTTAGAGGGAACAAGGCCGTCTGGTTGCTTATCTGCCAGTAATAAAGTATCAATAAACAATCCTCATCATTGTTGTTCAAGTAGAATATGAGGCAGGATGCTTGACAGAAAATATGTTTTGTGCTCTACACCAGAATGGTGCTGGATCAAACCCGGAGGTTTGTGATACATTTCTAGGACGCTGAGTGCCCCTAGGTGGTCACAACTGAAAGTACAGCAGGAATAGATTTCCCCTGCTGATGGACAGCTAACCTCTGCTGGGAACCGAGCACCGTGCTCAGCCTCTGTGGCACAGTTTTGGGAGTTGTTACTATTAAAGGAGCGCTTCTCTTCCTTTGATAGGTCTCTGCTTTACAGAACATTTGTGTGGTATCAATTTTAATCTGTAAATTGCTGACATACTGAAGTGGCAGTCTATCATTACTCCCACTTACGGCTTCTATTTAGCCCTTGTCATTGCAGTTGTCTGTACCAGTCGGGGATTAGATGAGCTTATGGCACTCGGAGTGAATGGTCAGTGGATCAGCACCACTTTTAATTCCATTTTAACACAATCTTTTTGTTACCGAGTCCTTTGATACAATTTGGTCACTGCTTCTTAGTTTTTCATATACACAGTTTTGTGGATGGATTGCTTCTGGAAAAGATTTGAAGTTCTCTGTGTTCTGTTTGTCTGCTGTATTCAAAATGGCATCACTTCCAACGTAGATGCTTCTGAAGTCAGAAAATGCTCACTTGTAATGCACTGATCCTTAGCTAACAGCAGCATAAGACAGCCTTCCAGCTTCTACACAAATATGTCGTTCATTTGCCATTGTAAGGGAAGCAAATGTTGTATAAATAATGTAAATACAATTTCCAAATATTGTGGACCCAGTTTGAAATGTTAGGGTTTATAAAGCAAATAATGGAATGCTATGCAATAATGCGGTTTATTTTAATCTTCATCTGATAAATGATGTCTCAAATCTCTGAAGTGCAGTATGTGAGAAAACAAACTTCATTTGCTAGGTTTTTCACTGACAGATATTTCTGCAGGGAAGGAGGGGAGAGAAAATAAAAAAAAAAAGAGGTAAATCTCTCTCTTGCTCTCTGAGAATTCTCATGAATTTGCTTCTATGGTAACCAATTAGCCGGAGACTATTACTCATGTAAAACAGGAACTGTTTGCATTTTTAAAACCTTCATTTGCAAAACAGCATGTCTAAATGATAAAGTTAAATTTCTTTCCCAAGACCACAAGTTGTCTTTGTAGGTGGAAACAACTAAGTTTGCAGTTTAAAGAGAAAAAGGAAAATGTGCTCCTAGGCAGCAGCATCCATCCACGCTAAAAGCAAATATTTGTTTTTGGAGGAGAGAATGGCTGTCCCCAGAGCAGCCAGCTTAGCAAAAGCAGGAATGGAAGGGCAGAGCTCATCTTTTATGGAAGTCAGATAAATTTCATGCTCTTTAACATCAACTGTGACTGCAGGCTTTTCACTGAAGCCTGGCTCCTTCCCCAGAGTGAATAAAATAGGGAAAGTGATTAAAGTTCACTCAGTACTGGACAGCAGGAGGCAACCGCTTCGGTATCTTCAGCTGAGGGAGAGGGCGAGAGGGCTCTTTAATAAGACTTGTGAGGCTTCTTTGAAGAAAAGAAATAGGACTCGTAGGGTCCATACATGCCCATGCTAACATTCATTCATTCATTCATTTCCTGTACTTCATATGGCTTCTTTGACACACTGTAATATTGTCATCCCCTTCATTAAAATGTTCATTATGAAAGGGCAAAGAAAGAAAATGTAACTGTTAACTGGAGTCAGGGGTCAGCAAGTTTTGCTGTGAGCAAAGGGCTCAGAGCTGCCTCTGATAATAGTGACAGCTCTGGGGCAAATGTGGCAGACAGACAGAAAGGAAATACAGACCTTACAAATTGTCCCGTTCAGTGTCCCATCTTATGACGCATGGGAGTCTCAAGTGTCCTGACAAGTCCCAGAAGGCTGATGTGGCTAGCAGATCCTCATGTGTCCTGCCTTTTGGCTTTTCCCCTCTGTCTCTGTCTTTTTTTTCCTGTTTTTCCCTTTTTTTAGATTGTGCAATCAGTATTCACACATTCTTATAACTAATAGGATTAGAGGCGTTGCAAAGGGATTTGAACAAGATAATTAGTTTACTGCTTTGCCCACAATATAACAGGCAAAACCCCTCTAAGAAAAGGCAGACAAAATGGCTCAGAAAATATGTGGGAAATGAGGTAAGGCCTCTTAAGCAGGGCCTCAATCAGCTATACTATTATGAAAGGGTCTTGGTGTATTCATTCATTACTGCAGACTGTTGACTTTTTTGGCTTGGCCACCAGTGGTGTCAAAGAAAGAGACTGAGCCATACAGTGGGAAGTGTTGCTGGACACCAAGGAGTCCGCTTCAAGTGCTTAAATGCAGCTTCATGTTCCTTACCACCACACCATGTAGCACAGTGCTGAAAAATTGAAATGCTCAAGTGCTTTACAAAGCTGAGGCTGGAAAAGCGAAACTTCTGTAAATCTTGGGCTGGATTGCATGCTTAAAGAGCCAGGCATGTGACATACTGCATCAGGAAACTCATTTTATGTTTAATATTATGTTATTTAACGTTATAACTCTAGCAAAGTTATTTAAAACGTACATTTTCTAGCAGCGGATTGACATGTTCCATTTAAATATATCAATTTTTAAGGTTATGCCACACAGAAAAAGGCCCCAAATCCAGTCCCTCAACAGTGCTACCAGTATGGTAGGTGAATTACGAAGTGATGGTACTTGGTTTCCAAAAGAGCAGCAGGAAATACCTCAGAGTTCCTGCCCTTTGTTGTTTTGCCTGTGCAACTCCTATGAGCCACCAGCCTGATCAAAGCTGCCAGAAGTTATTAGGAGACATGTCAACCTGGGCTTGTCTGTGTACGGTAACTTAGATGTGCCTCCTCCCCAGTGGAAGAAACAGCAGGAGCTGCTCTAATGAACTGTCCAGCAGCTCCATCTTGCAGCGTATGTACAACCAGAGGTGGGAAGAGGTTAGTCCATAGGGAAACTAGTTAAGAAAGCAAAGTTGAAAACACCAGGAAGTTGAATGACAAAAACTCAACTTGAAATCAGAGATGGTTGCTGACATTTTCTATTTATTTTAATGAAACTCTCCTTTCAATCTATTGCTTTTTTGTGTGGCAGCTTTTAAGTTGTTAATACTTCACCTGCTGTGCAAGGGTATGCATCGTGTACAATACAGAATGTCATATTACCTTTAGCAAATTGATCTCCCATTCATTTTAAATACCTGTATCTTATTTCTGATGGGGATTAGATTCCTAATCTTAAGATTAGGCTTGCTTTTATTTCATTTTAGGGATTTACTACCAGAATATTTATCTGCTCATAAACGTGGAGACAACAAAGACATTCACTGTTAGACATATACTTGCCTGGTAGTAATGTGAAAGCCATATATTGTAATCCTAGCTATTGTGATTTTCATCATTAAGTGCATTTGTCACAGTTTTAGTTTTTTTTTTTTAAATCTGGCACTTTCCCTTTGTTATTTAAATGTTTTTTTTCTGCAGTTCCCTGTCCACTGTCTCAGCTTGGAATCTCTGTTTTTTAATGCTTATTATTGTATATATGAAAAAGAGAACAATGAACATTGAAAATACTCTGGAAAACAGTCCCTGTGAGATATTTGGTGGTTCTTCAGACCAGTTGTACCATACATACCTTTACATACTTGAATGGCAACTTTCCAGTGGAAGTGAAGTATGTCTCTAACTATAACAAAAGAGAACCCCATAGCCAGAAATGGGTATAGATGTGCACAAGTCTCTGTAACACCCCTTCTTCCAGCTCTATATAAAAAGGGATGTAAATTAGTGTTACAATATATACATACTATTTATATGTCCTAATATCTTTTTTCAAGTCTGTATTTCTGTATGATTGTTTGTGTTTGTTTAACTGTTTAATTAGTACAACTCGTCAAAACATTTCTAGATGTATTTTCCCTTCAGATATTTGTGTAATACATTAGTGAGGAAAACTTGGCTTGTTTTCATTATTTATAGATGTGGATGGGGAGATGGTTAACAGAGGGCAAAAGAGATATGGGAAAAGTACATATTCTACAGATCTGGGGCTTAATTAGATATGCTATATCCCTACTGAATGCTGAATTTGATCTTTTCATTTTCACAGATTGCAGAACTTTCATTCTCACCCACGGTCTAGTTTAAACATACTAAAGGAAAATATTTGAATATTTTTATCTTTGTTTGGAGCAAACATTTGTAGACATATTCTCATGACTCCTTGGTTCCTTTGGAGTTTTTAGTGTATTTTTAGCTTGCATATCTAAAGCAATCAGTAGCACTGCAGTCCAGCTCTCAGACTTACTCAGTTTTAAGTCAGAGATGAATCTTACTGCAATTACTTTAGCTTTTATGATGTACACTTTAACTATTTTTTCGTTCTTCACAGAAAACCTAGATCTACCACACCTTGATAGCAGAGTTTCTGTGTTGTTCTGTAGAGATGTAGAACTGACACAAAATGTTGAAGTACTCTATGATCTTGACTGATCAGTCCTGCTGAAATACTGACCTTCTGCCCCAAAGCTTTCCTCTGCCTGGCTAGGAGCTGGAGATTTCGGTCTCTGAGAAAAAAATCCTTTCAGCATAATCATAAGGAGTGCTATAGAAGCCTGTAAGGACTTTGTAATTTCAAAATGAAAACCCTGGATTGTTTTTTTTTTTGAAGGAAGTAACCAGGAACTTGGAAAGATCCAACCCTACTTCCCAGAGAAAACCCAAAAGGCAGCACCAAAATCCCAAGTTTTGTTAAATATAAAAGGTAATTTTGTTAAGGATTCATACACAGTCCAATAGCATTCCTGTGCAACCTGATCTTGGAGAAACTACTTTAGCAGAGAGGTTAGACTAGAGGATTGCCAGAGGTCCTTTCCAATCTCTACCACTCTGTGATTCTTTGAAATACTGTGGGGTTGGTTTTTTTTGTCACAATAACAATTCATCATGAGATGAAAATTTATAGAATGATTATGGAAAACTATCTTCTTACTTTCTTACTCTGTCTCTGCAACTGGGGTGGATCTTATCTTTGTTCATATATGCTTAAATTAGGGAAAGCTATAATTGAAATATGTTCACTGCTGGTTTTCGGTAATTTGTGATTCAAAGATGTGATCACATTTAACACTAAGCTTGTGAGCAGTTACAATGAATTCAATAGCACTTAAGCATATACTTTAAATTGTGCATGCTTCAGCGTTTTCCTGAATTGGGATGAGATTATTTGCATGTTTGCTGTTTAATAAGAGCTGTGTTTAGCTGAGTTGGTGTAATTTTCCATCTCCGAAGGTACTGTACCGTAACCTATACACTTGTAGTTGTTGCAGTCCATCTTACAAGAATGTAATAGATTTTTTTGTCATTTTTAGCTAATAATTAAGAGCTTTGAAGAGCAATAAATTTGTTTTCAGAATTGGTGGGAAGAAAGACCTTACACTGCATCCCTACAAAAATTAGGGTAAAAGGAAAACTAAGCCAAAAAAATCTAAAAAATATCATTAGGATGCTTGAGTTGGATTTTTTTTTTTTTTTTTTGGGGAGGGGGAGGATTGGGGTGGCTTTGGGAGTTTGTTTTGAGATTGTTGGATGTCTCTAAAGGTCAAAAATTGGTACCTCTGTGTAGCTCTCCTTGGTTTTGTGAGTGAGAAATGAGAGGAGAAGGACTGGTTCAAGAATGTCTGAGGGTAGGGGAGATGATGTGTAATAAATGTTTTTGCTCACACTATTGGAGCATGCATTCATTAAATACAGGTACTCACTCTCTAAGAGTTGTAGCAGAAGCTGAACTCAAAATTTTCTGCCTCTTTTCAAGACAGACACTTCCTATCTTGAAAAAGTTTCTCCAAAGGAGGCATAAATATTAGTAAGTAGTAGATGTATATAGAAACTACTTACCAAGTCCATCTCTGTTCCAAATCACCATAAACGTGTAGGATAGATAATTCAAAGTTGTTATCTTGATTTACTATAAACCTTTTGAGTTTTAATTAGAAACATAAAATTGTGTGCTGTTTTTCCTCTGGTTAAGAATTAAAGCAAGAAATGGTGCTGACAAGTGAATTGAATAGGGATAGGATACAGAGATACAGTTACTCTGTGATTTAATACATTGTCCTAAACATGTTAGATGCCTAACTCTATAGAAACTCTAGCTCTTTACTGCCATAAAGCTATTACTTTCTTACATTATGTATCTTCGATAATTCTGCTGTATTTTGATTCATAAAAGTTGAGTAGATTGGAAGGAGTTTAAAAAAATGCATTTTAGTAGGCCTTTTGGCAGATGTGATTTAAAAGCTTAGAGAAAGCCATGCACCTGTCACTTTTAATTGCAGAAAGCTTTCCATCTAGTAAGTTTATTTTGCCAGAGTCTTCTAATGAAAAAGTTCCAGTATGTAATTTAATTTAATTTTCTTTGGATTTGCCAGAAAAGCAATTAATTTTTAAAACTTCCAACTATTCAGTTGTGCCTCAGAAAATAGTCTCTCTATCTTATATACCATTAAGTTTTATCATATGCTTGTCATACCTTAGGAACATCTTGATATTCTTGAAGAATTGTGGCAGTAAAATGTAGACATATTGTCTGTAGCAGCAGGTAGGGTTTACAAATACAAATGTTCATATGATTGGGTTATTCCTATCTGTCATTAGCTCGCATCTCTCTGGAGCTATAAGTACATCTGTGCCTGGCAGGATTGTGTTATCACCAGTGCATATGGGGACCATGTGTCAGTCTTCCAACAAAGATATATAGCCTTGTGTAGAAGCAGGATTGGTTATGCTTGTATTTTAACCTCTAAATCAATTTCTGAGACCTTTACTACAGATGTTGGAAGCTGCAGGTCTGTAAAACAGTACACTGTAATATGAACTGCGACAGAAGAATAAGCATGAGAGGGAATTAACCATATGGCAGTAGATAGCAAGTGCAGTGGAGCCTGCATGGAAGCAAACCCTCACACCTTCTCAGCTATCTGGATAAATATCCTTTGAATTCAATCACCTTGCAGCTCTGAGCTCATCCTGTTCTCAGAGGAGATCTGTTCTTACTCAGCTAAAAGTGAGTACAGATAAATGTACTTGCTGTTGTAAAGATGCATGTCCCTGAAATTTTTGAGCTGGCAATGCTCTCACTGAATTCCTTAGAACTACAAATGGATTTATACCGACTGCTGTGGCAGGAAGGTGAGTGGTGTAGTGTCGGGATGTTGTTCTCTGTAACAGCTATTATTGTTAACCAGTGCAATGTCATGAGTTCTTTTAGCCAGCCAGCCTTATTTCTTGAATCCTGGAGTCTTGTTTTATAGACCAACTGTACTGCCTCTGCTATACTCTCAGCTCCTTTTACAACAGGAAGCCATCGCTTGACATACTGATTCTTTGCATGGCATTGAGCAGAGAGATTATGGTGAAAGGAGTTTGGGAGAAGTGGCTTGAGGGGGGAGAAAAAAAAAAAAGAGAAGGCAGGCTCAAGCAAATGAAGTCTTTGAGCCCTTGAACAGAAAACAGAATGCTGGAAGACTTGAGACTTCTGAAATGTTCATCTCTGCAGTATAAAATTCAATCAATCCTGATCAATGTGTAGTTTTCGTTCCACAATACTTAAATCAGTATTTACCCTGAAGTTTCCCAACATTGTTTTTCCCCTTTCCCCAAAGAACTTGTAATTGACTTTTGTTAGTGAGCACACGTATAACACACAGGAAAGAATAAACAAACAAACAAAAATTAATAGTCTATTATTTACCTAAATAATTGAGCTTATTCTTACAGTTTTGTATTTTGTTATCAGAGAAGCAGAGGATAATAAACACATGTTCCTTTCATCCTCTCAGTTATCAGTTTACTCATACAACAGCTTAAAGTTGTAGTTCTTCAAGCCAGAAACCCAGTGGTAGTAGGCACTGTGCAAACACAGAATGGAAAAAAAAAGAAAGAGAAAAGATTAAAAAAAAAAAAGAAAAAAAAACTAAACACAACAAAAAAAAAACCAAACACCTCAATGGAGTGTGAAATAAAACAAAGTGTTTCTGTGAAAAATATTGTAGTATGGGAAATAACAGATGGTTATAAGCAGATGGGTGAAGCCCAGGAAAACAATGATACAATATTGGTCATCTTGAGAAGCAGTAATTAGGATGGTAGCTTAGACGTCAGGTTTTTTTTAATCATCCATGGTAATCCTTTTATAATTTGCTTTGGTTTCTTTTGCCATTCTTAGCACATTTTCTGGCACTGAGAGGCAACAGCCTCAAAGCCTGAAGCATCAATGCTTCACACATGTTATGTGACTATGCACATATTGTATGGAACTAAGACTGTACCATAAACCTGTCTTGTTAAGCAATCAGCCCATCTCAAGAGACAGTCCCCAAATTACATCATTCTACTCAAGTGAAGGAACAGTGAGCACAGTGCCATTCAACATTAATCATCTGCACCATCATTTCTAGTTTACTCCCCAGATTTTGATTATCCTTTGACAAATTGTTCAAGGTTAGTTTTAATGTTAGGAAACATTTGGCATATTCAGTTTGTTATTAAGCTAACATTTTGGGCTTTTGCTAGATGAAAAGTGTCTGTGTTCAGAGCTGAAGTTACTATTTGCCTCTGCTGGAACAGCAGCTATGTGGAATGAAGTTGGGTCAGGAATCCACTCTTTTATGTCCTAAGTAAAGAGAAATTGCCATGCTTTGCTGAGTAACATTTCAGAAGAGAGTACAGAGGGTTATAGACTGTGTAGTGAAACTAGACAATGCACCAGACAACCTTTCAATCAGTTCATAAAGTGCTTACAGTTTCAATTCCAAAGGAGGTGAAACAATATTAAATATTAAAGCATGTTGACAGCTGTAAACTCCTGCTGAGAAAGAAGTTTTGTTACAAGGAAAAGTAGTGTTAGATTTTTCGTATGCTGTTGAAGAGGTCTTTTGGAAAATTAAGTATGCCATCTCATCTATTCTTAATGTGAGCAGACCCCAAGCCAAATGGATGTTTCAGCCACGCATATGCTGAGTGTGTAACATACCAGAAAAAGTGAAAGTTACCTAGCAGCATCTTGCTTTACTGTCTATTAAGTCCCTAACTTGTAGTGCATTTTCAAGTCTATCATAAGTAATAGTTGTTGTGGAGGGCCCATAGGCCCAAATAGGCTTATACATGTCTTGTCTTGCCTGGACATGTTTTTCTGCCCATACCAGAGGTAAGCGCATAAACAAGCACAAAAGCCCACAACAGACCTGGTGCCATAAAGTTTGGCCTGCCCAGGGTCCAGGCTGTGTAATGTGGTTGTATAAGCCCACGTGCCCAGCTCATGTTTACCGAGTGCTAGGCTCATGCTATCCCCATATTTGGGAGGTCCAGGCCTGTGGCTTTTGCCTATTATGGTATGGTTTGGCTAACTGCCAAGCTGATTGGTCATTTTGGTGGCCAAGGGGCCATCAATCTCGACCCACATTTGATAAATGGAGGTACACAGGTAAATAAGGTGCTTAGGCTCACCCGCACTGCCTTCTGCTTATACTTGCCTGCTTTTGCTTCACTGCTTGCTGCTATTTCTCTACGGAGCTCAGTCTCCCGTGCAGCTGTGCACCCTATTGCACGCCCGCTGCCTTATCACTGCCTGGTAAACTCCACTGCCACTGAGTTACCAGGAGCAGACCCTGAATTGTCTGCCAGTGATCAGCCTGTGTGGTCAGTGTGACACCGTGCTGAAACTGTACGCCATACTCCTAATGCACCTGAAGGTCCTGCTTAAGAATCCCTGGACAGAGCATCCAGAAGAAGCCAGAAGAACAAGGTCAGAGATTGCCTTCATATCTGCACCCTTTCCCCTGAAGCCGGGAGAATCACAGCCTCGACGTCCGCAGGCAGAGTCCCCTGAAGATTGGACACTTGTAATAGGCTGTGATGTATGTGACGTAGCCCCGGAGGGTGATTGATAATTAATCAGAATTTGTGAGTAAATGCTTTAATGCCTCTGTAATTCTTTACTGGCTTCTGCCATAGAGCAAAAAGAGCTTGGGCCCATCTACTGGGCAAACAGCGTATTGACCCCAAGCGATATTTGCCATGGAGAAACTCCTCTCTTTGTTTATAGTTTGAATGTTTGCTAGATAATAATAGTTACTGTTTGATATTATTCCTAGAATGTCTTCCATAACTGTGTAGAACAAATATTAATATTAAAAATTCAGTGGTAGGGGGTGCCAAGATTTCAGAATATTGAAGTTAATAAATTATATATTTTTATAGAATATCATCTCACACCAATTAATTTCTCCCCTCCACCACAATTGGCATAGGCAGCTGAATATACCCTTCCGTGACAATAGTTGATTAAAAATGAATCACCAAATCAGCTGTCAGAGACTGGTGGAGTTGCAATAGCAGAGTCTTCACTCTTTCCTTATAAAGAAATGGTATTTTATGGCTTTGTGTGAAATAATAACATCAAGATTAAAGTTATTTTCCATTTTGCCTTCAATTCCAACCTGGTTAAATAAAAAGGATGGTAAAATGCAAGAACAGAGAGCATGTATGCTTTACAAGTTATTAGCTGGACTAGATTACAGCCTCAGGCTGCGCCAGGGGAAGTTTAGGCTCGAGGTGAGGAGAAAGTTCTTCACTGAGAGAGTCATTGGCCACTGGAATGGGCTGCCCAGGGAGGTGGTGGAGTCGCCGTCCCTGGAGCTGTTCAAGGCAGGATTGGACGTGGCACTTGGTACCATGGTCTAGCCTTGAGCTCTGTGGTGAAGGATTGGACTTGATGATGTATGAGGTCTCTTCCAACCCTGACGATGCTATGATATGATACTATGATAATTTTTAGAAACATTGCATGTACATCCATGTAGCTAAAAGTCTTCTCCCACTCTGCAGACTCCAAGCAGGGCTGTAGGTCAACAATGCCCTCACCTGCTGCCTCAGGCACTGTTAGAGGTGTGATACTGCCATCAGAAATGCATGATGGGTAGCAGTTAATGACTGCCATTCCATCCTTTCCTTTGCCTTGTCAATTTGAGAGTCTGTGGGCATAAAGAATTGTTGGGTTTTCCTTTGGGGTTGGCAGAGGTGATCTTAAGAGCTACAAGTTTTTTCTTTCAAAGGTCCTTTTCTGTCAAAGGATTACATTGAAGCTAAATTCAAAGTAGTATGGCAATTTTCTCTCTTTAAAATTGTGGGTGGTCCTTCCTCTTTAAGAGCTACAATGTGTAATTATTTCTAATTTTTTCTTTGGTAGTCCTAAACAAAAGATAATTACATATTCATTTGGTGGAACAGACAAATAAAGATTGCTTTCCTTTAAAAAAAAAATCTGTGACTCCAGTAAAATACATGTGTGGTCCTTATACTATTTTATGTCACAATTAGCTTTTGCTACACCAGGACACACTAGTACAATAAAGAATAAATGGCGAGTCTCCTTAAGCACTTTATTTTCAGATGGTAGCAAAGTACATAAATTTAGTGCACTTTTGAAAACATTGTAGAGTGGAATTGATTTTGGGACCCATAGGTGGATTTTCATGCCAAGACTGAGATTGGAGGTTTTATTTCAAGCACAAAATATGATCATATTAAAGCGTCAGGATGCCTGTGCTTGCACTCTGTGCTATTTTCTTTCTGGAGAAATTAACAATTGCTGTTACTCAAAATTATAAACAAGACAATAGCATATTATAATGGATAAATAGGAGGAAGCAGGTCATTCCTCAGACAAAAAAAAAAAAAAAAAAAAAAGAAAACCAATTGCACTGGTTTCCAGCATTTAAATTTTTGATGATTTCTACTAAATGACAGGGTTGAAGGTGCTGATAATCTCTGGAGTGTCAAGCTACCAGCACTCCTATTGTGTAATGTGTCAGTTTTTCTCTTTTGCTTTATATGTTCTATACTGTATGCTTAAATGATCTCCATCCGTGCTTTAATAAATAGATGAAATTGATAAAAATATCTGCTGCTTAAATAATACAAAATAATGATTACCAAAAGCTATATTAAGAGTACATTCAATTCAATTACAGGTTTATAAATGGATAACATTTTAAAAACCTGAGGCATTAAGAATGAAAGACACTTCAGTGATACCATTAAAAGTGGTATCATTAAAAGGTGAGAGACAAAAATGAGCAGGGAAATTAAGTCTGAATCTTTTTGGAAGAATGGAAGATTGATTCCTTACCATAGGAATTTCTGTGACTCACAGAATTCTGTGCATCTCACAGTGATGATTACACTGTGTTGTGAAACACGAATTAGTCACTTGAGTAACATAGCACAGCATAGCATAGGGAATAATGCTACTTTAGCACGAGAATATGTTATGTCTACTGACTACAGCATCTGAATCTCTGAGGAGTTAACAGAGCAAATGGAAGTTAGTGATGCAGAGAATCTGTGTTTCTGTGATCTAAATTTTACCCATGTTCTTTGTGCTCCTCAGCACGGTACTGATAAGTGCTATTGCTGATATATACTGGCTTGGTTTCTCCATCTGTTAAAAGAGGTTAAAAGTACTTCTCTCAGAGATGAAATTTTATCCCTCTGAATGGAAGCGAGTTGGAAAGATGATACAACCAATGATAATGATTTACAGAACTTAACCATTCATATTTTAGGTCTTCAGGAGGAGAGAATGTGTGTTTAGAGATGTATCAGTTGATAGTGTCAGACTCCCTTTCCGTCTTTATTATGAAGAGGAATCACTGCATTGTGTATTTTAATAAAGAACAAGGGGAAAAAAAATCATCAAAATTAATAGAAGCCTGAATTGTTTATGTCATAGTCAAAGAATAATGATTAGGAGAGTTCTTGAAATTGGGGGTTGGGATTTTGTTTCCCAAACAAGATGGTGTATATATATTTAAAAACAGTTCCCTCTTATTTCAGCTTTCATTGATTTGTAGACCTGACAAAAAAATATGCCTTGCTGAAACAACATGAGAAGCCATTTGAGTATGAGATTGTCTTCAGAAACAAGAGATGTAGTAATGTAACTTGTTGTATGATAACTCTATAAAGCCAGACGTATGTCAGTGTTGTAATAATTAATTGACTGACAGGAAAGGTACACACTTGTTTGCATATATTAATATATTTGATGAATCTGAGATAAAAACTTGTTGTATTAGAGATTAAAGCATGAATATTTGTTTAGTAAGCTCATGCTAAAATATGAGGTTATTTTTACCATGATGGATTTCCAAATAATGCTTCTATAGGTTCACTTCACCTGAAGTATTAATTTTACAGGAGTTACTCTGGGTTACTCTCTCCGTATTTGCACCATGTTATAGTAGTTCAGTAACATCTGTATTCTTGAAGACTTTGTAGTTGGGTTTGATTCTCATTACATAGTTCTGAAAATAATTTTTATGCTGACATACTTTATCCTAATACAGTAGCACTGTAGCTACAGCGTCCCTCTATAGCATTCAAAAAGTTCTTAAACTACATTGCTAGTCGTACTGAAACTTTGTGATTGAAGAGTATGGTGGTGTGATGATAAATGAAGGTTTATGAGCTGCAAAAAAAAAATCTGTTTGAAAGTTTTCCATGATAATCCAAGACACCTAATGCAGAGTAAAAGTAGGTATCCATTATTCAAATTTAGAAACTGTCTGACATTTTACAATTGGAATCCAAACTGGAGATCCCTCAAAATGCAAAAAAACCTTCTTTGCCATTTTATTCTGTTCTATTTCCATTGAAAAGCCCACTGCTGCTGCAGCTTCTGCAAACAGCTGCCAGAATGAATGATAACATGAAATAATCACATCCCATCCTTCTCTCGAGACTTATCAAGACAGAGTTGAAACTTGAAGCCAGGGCTAGCTTATCTTAGGTGGTCACATTGTTGCATGTTCTCACCTTCTGGGAGCTCAGGTTTTACTGCTGGTGTCTTCAGTACCTCCCAGTGAGGTGAAGTACTTCATTTTCCATAATGTCAAAGCCAGGGGAATAAATAATAGCTCTTGCAAACCAGGGTCTTGCTTTGGATTGGGTTCAAGGTTTTAGATGGCATGCCTCATTAAGATGACTGTGGCTGGAGAAGGGTCTTAGGCCATGCAAGACCTCGTTGACATCGTAATGAAGTCCAGGATCCAGTGAGTAGCCTGTGCTGGACCACATTTCCCAGGCTGTCACTGCAATGAGAAATAGTGTCTGTCTTCTCCCTGCCACTTAAATCCTTGTACTTTTTAAGGTATACTTAGGTACTGTTATATTGTAGGAACACTGAAAAGTACTGAGGAAAAAGCACATAGTGAAAACAGGTGAACAGGAGAGAAATATTTGATATTCATAAGTTAATTGTTCAGTTTTATTATTTTGGAATAAACAATACCTATGCATGAAAAGGAGCTGTTACATGTTCCACTGGTGATATCATAGGTCCTTCCAATTGAACTATCCTATCTTGTACCAAACCAAAATTGTTTGTTTGTTTTTAACCACCTTTGTGTCCCAAGTGAAAATTTCAGTGTCCTAATTCATGTATTTGATTTTAAGTCAAATAATTTGAACAAATTATCATTCTGTTTTTTTCTTCGACTATCTCATTATCTATGATAGTTTGCCAACCTGTATGGACATGGGCAATTTCATGCAGAGTGTAGTTAGCTCATGTCAAAACTATTGATTGTAGTAAAACAAAGAACTACTATGCAAGGCTTACTTTATTCATGTCAGATGTATTTAAATAATTATTAAGGATGCTGATCATGGAATAGCCACCTTCTGAGTTTTTTTTATGAACTGGCATAAATTAACTGATAGGTATTCAATACTTAGTCTGGCTCAATAATTCTGCCTTTTCCTTTAAAAATCAGGACGCATTATTCATTCCCAGAACCCAGTATTTTACAAACTAGGGAATGGCGGTATAGATTTATGATGTTGCTGGTCAGACACAGAGGGAGGTTAAACCATAGAGGAAAATAAAATTACAAGTAATTAAATTTACAAGCAGGTTTGCCATCTTCAAAAGATTTATTGCTTCAGAACGAACAATGGTTTTAGCCACACATGGAAGCTGTAATACAGCCTTTACAGCATATGATATAGATATTATATGTGCTGTCTCAATTTATATAATTAAAAATTTAGCAGTCCTTTTTAAGGATAAATGGGATATTCAACTGGGAACCATACAGGGTGAGTAATAAAATAGCTGCAATGCAGTACTGTCTGCATTTTTTAAGAGCTGAAGCANATTTATTTTAATATATACATACACACACATGGTTTTCAGGCTTTCTGTGGGAATAGGGTGTTATATTCTGTTGGTCTGAATTTCAAATGTTAGCAGGACTCAGGCTATTTTTCCTGATATACTTCTACCTACTAACCACTAAATACAAAATACTTCCCTTCTGTTCTTAGAAATGATTCAGTAGTAGCAAGGTTTTGGCAAGGTCTTTCTGCTATTTCCACAAAGCATAATGCATTGTGATTAATAATGTATGCCGAAGGAAAAATAAAACTCCAAGAATTAACTGTAATACTTAAAATGAAGCTGATTTTGTGGCCTCCAAAGCAAGGCAGGAGAGTGTGGTGAGATTTGATTTCTTTTGTTGTTGTTGTTGTTTGTTTCTTGTGGTGGTGTTGTTATTAAATGTTTTTCTCACTTTATTGGTTTGTTAAATGCAGAAATCTAGATTCTTCCAGGCAAAATTTCAAATTAATTGAATTCTGCTGTAGAATCATTGAAAATGCCAGAATGAAATTCTAAATCTTTGGAAGTCAGTTTAAAAGCTGAGGCATGCATGATTATTTGGGCAGAGTGCAGATAAATTGCCTTGACTGGATTTGCTTAGAAAGAAATTATTTGTTGTGAAAGCACAATCATTTCAGGATTTACATGATCATGGACCTCGGATGTTCTACGTTTATTGCTGGTTTGGATACCTGGATAGATTATGTTGACTTGGCGGGGGGAGGGGGAAATTAGGTGCAATGTGTTTAGTCCCTGATTTAGAGACATACCTGACTTTCTGTGGGGGGACAAAAAAATAAGTATACAAGTTTTCCAAAGAGGCACTAGAGCCAGGAGAGCAATCAGAAATCTTTGTTCATTCTTCTCTGTGTATCTTTATTTAGAGTGAGATTCAGCTTTGCTAGGTACATAAATTTAGTTCTCTTATTTTGTTTTTTAAATTAAATGGGGTTAAGTTAGAATGGTACAACTCTGAAGAAGGACTGGCATATATTTAGCTTAAATGTATCTAAAACAAACTGCCACAAACTGGATGGTGCATCTCAAGGAGCACAGGTGCTCATCTGTGCTTTCTCTGAAAAAAGCCTCTTTCACCCCTTTCATCCACTGCTAGCCTAAGTCACCTAGATGATTTTTTTCTATGTGAAAATCTATTTAACAACAATATTACTGTGTCAGCTTTTGGCTTGAGAAAATAAGCCCAAGAGTTCCACTTGAGGGCTTCTCACACTAAAAAGTGACTGAAATTACAGTGGAGTCTCCTCTGGAGGCTTTCAAAACCTGCCTGGATGTGTTCCTGTGCTACCTGCCCTAGGTGTGGACCCAGGAGTAAATCTAGCAAGCAGATAGTCTGCTCTCTTCTGTACACACAGATGTACATACACAAATGTAGAACTCCAGAGTATTGCTTATTGAGGAACCTGACTCAATAGTTGTTTCTTCTAAGTCTTTGCACTTGTGCTACGATTTGCCTTTAATCAAAGAGAGATTTTTGACCATTCACATTTTTGTCAGATTTAAAAAATAATTTAGATAATGTCTCAATCTTTTTCATCATCCCCTCTGAAAAATTATAGAAAATGATGAGTGCTGATACTCTATTAACTGTCATGCCCCATTACCTCCTGCAGTACATATTTATGAGGATGGCAGTGATTTACATAGATGAATACACATATCTTTGTTATGAACTGATCACCGTACAAATCACTAGTGCTAACTTAACACACAATTTTCATACAGGTAAAATGTATTAGTCAATTAAACTGAAATGTAAATACAGATATTTCCTCTTTATACTTACAGTGGAGTTTTTTTAAAGGAAGCAGGCTGTTAAATCATATTACCGTAACAAACGCTGAAGGCTGCTTTTTCATTCATTGCCATTGAATTTATTGTCAGAGCAGTGCAGTCATATCCCATTTCAGGATTACTTAGATGGCTTGAAAATTAAATCACAGTTCACAGGTTCTTTTTTTTTTTTTCCACACACAGTTAATAATAGCAAAATTTGGTCTAGCTTTAAATATGCTTTGTAAGACGTTGCAGTGCAGTTAGATGCATGAACTGTAAAAGATTTGGTAAATAGAATGTGATGTGGGTAGAACAAAATCGTTGTCAATGCATGTAGAATTCTTTTCAAAAGAATGATCTAAATTTTGTAGAAGTTTGGAACTGTGTAGTTTTATAAAGTCCTCAAATTATTAAAGTTCATAAATCTGAATAAGATCTTTGGGAGTTATTGCTGAAAACTGGAAATAGGAGTTCATGCTACATTACATTTTAGGGGAAGAATATGTCAAATGCATGACTGTTGATGTCTAAAGTACTGAATGATTCTTGCTTGCTTGCTTCATCTGAGCTAGATCTTTTATTTCTATGCAACATTTTGGAATGTTGCTTCTAAAAGCTGTTTCTCAAATGGTCATTAAAGATGTCTCTAAAAAGCAAGATACTACAAAATTTTACTACTTCTGTTAGAGGTTAGATTGCATTTGATGTGCTTTTGGAGTGAGGCCCCTGATTTGGTCTAAGCTAAATGAAATCTCGTTAGTCACAGCAAAACGACTCTGCAAATAAGCTGAAAAAGGCCTGTATGCGTCTGATTTTAGTTTATAAATTTTATTCAGATGCTCACACAAACCTCTTGATGTGATTTCATATGCTCCTTATACTGTCTATAGATAGATTCATCTCTGAAGGCCTCCAAAATAAGGCCTGATTTCATAATTTTAAGACACCAAACTGGATAGATTCCTTAGAAAGGCTTCAGACATTGGTGAACCGGGTGTGGTAGGTTTGATGCCAGGATAGCAAACTGTTGTCTGAAGTGAAACCTCCAAAATGGTACATAGCATAAATGAAAACCCTAGATACTGATTTAATTCTTCTTTCTTTCCTCTTCCCAATGCTGAATAAGAATTTTGTGAGAATTTGAATAAAATTTCTCTTTTGGAAAAGATGCTGGTTTCAGATAGCGTAGCAATGAAGGTCATGCAGATATTTTAGTGAGGAGCATTAGACATTTTCTGCAGGATGGTTTTTAACTGCTTCTTTTAAAATATACTGTGCTTACCACTGAAACAAAATTCAGAGATAGAGTGATCTCAGGTGTTACTCAGCTTGACAGTTGTTTGCCATGGCTTCTTGCTTTTCTTTTTGTTGGTTTTCAGTCTTGCTTGCATAAAGCTGAGCATACTATCACTTGATGTCACAGATTTGGATGGGGTTGAAAAATGAAATCACTGTTTAAAGTTCAGTCAGTTTGTCTTTCATTGTTAAATTACTTAATGTTTGCGGGGTTTTTTGGCAAAAGTATTGTTTGTAAAGGAGCTATACTTAGTGCAACGCCGATAAATTTGATTGGTTTTGCTGATTCTTTTTCTTCAGTTACAAATCAGTTAAGATAATAAAATTAAGTTTAATTTAATTTCTTTTTTCATAGTGATCTTAGTGAAAATCAGATTCAAGCAATACCAAGGAAGGCATTCCGAGGAGCAGTAGACATAAAAAATCTGTGAGTATTTTTTCCTCCTTATTTCAGATTATAATGCTTTGTTGGTGCACTGTCCTTTTATTGTATCAGATATCATTTTCTTAAGCACTTTTATAGTTGCTTAAGGAATTTGTGTGTAAAACCAACACAATGTGTTTTGGCAATACAGTTTAGCATATCTTGAGCATCCTATAATTGCCATATATGAGATCTAAAAGAATAAATGGAGCTGTATACAAGAAGACATTATCACTACTTGTTTATAGTAAGCTGAGTTTAATAACTGAATTTTAGGCTATTGCGAACATTTCACTGTTTCACATAGAAAAAAAAAATTGGTTCTAAGAGTTTGAATTTTACTTATATAAAAGAAAGCAGGAAAAAAAAAAGAGATGCTGTTATCTAGTTTTGCTAGCACATATTTTTGTACATATGTGACTTCAGGGTTTTATTTGGTGATAAAAATAAATCTTTTCTAAAAGACATGTACTCACTGGCCTCTAGATAATGACCCTGAAGTTCATGGACAGGTTTGGAATTCTTAGTGCTTATAGATGTGGTGATATGCATCTTGCATGACAAAGAGAAGCAGTGACTTTGTGACTTTCTGTTTAGAGTGGTAGATTGGTTTAGTGGGCTGAAGTACCTGAAGACTGTGAGGATCTTGTATAGTAGGAAATGTAAGGTCATGCACTCAAAGGATAAAAACCCTGCTGGAATCTGAAGACTCATCACTTACAAACAACCAGCAAATACAAGGGACATACATTAGTAGGCTGCAGAAAGACTATGGAGCTGTCAGTGTGACGCAGCTGTGGAAACATAATTATTATCTTCTGTGGCATCAATAAAATTATGGAAGTATGAGGACATGATATGAGGTTTTCCTGTAATTTCTATTGAAGTACTTTTTATTAATTGAAGTTACCAGTATTAAAATAAAGATGAACTTTCTAGTTGTGCTACTTTGAAAACGGTGTCCTCTGTGGTTACAAAGGTGGCAATATGTTGTTGCATCCACAGTAAGAGGGTGCTAGACAGGAAACTCTTCATGTTTCTATCTTCCTGTGATAGATGTGGAGTTTCCTTCTCTGGAGACGTTCCAAATCTGCCTGGATGCATTCCTATGTGGACTACCCTAGGTGATCCTGCTTAGGCAGGAGACTTGGACTGGGCTTGTACTGGAGGTCCCTTCCAATCTCTAATGTTCTATGATTCTGTGACTCCACTATGCCACCCATAGCACTGCACCAAATTTCTTAGGAGGATGTTTTTTTTCAAGGATTTGGAAGAATTCTCAAGAGTTTAGCCTACTTGATAAGATATTTAGAAATTCAGGAGGATTTTTATTCAACCATATTTGTGATATGGTTCTTCCCTTCAGTGCAGTCCTACCACATCTAATTGGAAGAACTGTTATGTTCAATTTTACTATGTTCCAAGGCATGTAAGCCCTTCTCTATGTGGCTTTACTACTTAGCATAATGAATCTAGCTTGAGGTGCTCCTCCCCATGGTAGGGAGATTGGAACTAGATGATCCTAGTGGTCCCTTCCAACCCTGACTTATTCTGTGATTCCATGTTTTATAAGTTTCTATTCAGAACTGATGCCATCATTATTCTATGAGAGACTTGGCTACAGGGAAAAGGCTGCGTTTTCTGCATGGTATTTTATATTTGAAAATTGGAAAAGAGCTCCAAAAGGAAATTTTTTTGGTAGTCAAAATGAACATTGATTACATCAATTTCAAAATAAATGACAAAGATCTTTCTTTTAAATACAGTGATTGATAACCATCCCATCCAGTAGCTCTCTTAAGTTTAGAAGCCAGGTAATAAATCTCGCAGAACTTTCTGCGATTACATATTTATGTTCCTAGATGGAAGCCCTCTGTTCTCTCACTCACCTGAAGTGCTTCCCTGCCTGAATCAGGAGCTGGGATACTTGGGAAAACATCTTACTGTATGTTCTTCTAGTCTTTGCAGATAAAAGGGAATTAGATGTTAACTCAGATTGTCTGAAGGAAATTGTTTCCTCTAAGGTTGATGATAGCAATGTGGTCTTTTGATTGCTTAGAGGAAGCTGTCTAGCTTACATTAAATGTGGCCTTGACCTTTTTTTCTGGACATCTTAACATTCACAGTATAGATTCTGTAGAGGAAAAAAAGCAAAACAGGCAAGTCATTTTGAGAGTTGACAATATGGGCAAGCTGCCACACCCTCATAGTAAAAAGAAAAATCATCAGGCCTCACAGACCTACTTTATTGCTAATTGGAATTTCCCATTTTCCAGCTTATTTCTTGCCTCTCATCATTGAGAAGAGTCAGGCTCTGTCTGTGCTCTCTCTTTAGGTGGTTGTAGGCAGCAATAAGATCTCACCTTCTTCTCTTCTTAAGGCTGAAAAAATGCTTGGTGACCCTGGTTAGACTCAGACCAACATGTCAGTGTCTGTCTTCTGCTAGGAAACTGGACATGGTAATGGAATGTTCTCATAAATGCCAAACAGAATATCTTGGCTTTGCTTTCACCAGTTATTGGTAATGTGTCAAGTTCTTCCAAAAATGAGGAAAGCTTATTTTGTATACGTTCCCTGGACTGGGAGCTGAGTATCCAGTATTTTGGCAGTTCAAATGTAAGATAAAAACCTACCTGCTCTATATCAAACTCTTGATTTTCCTCTTCAAAGGGTAATTACTTGAAGAATAATCCACTTTTAACATAGCTGCTGACAGAAATTAGGGTGTTAATTATGGAAATACAGTTCTGAAAGTTACTCCTAACTTGCTGCTTTTTCAAGGAGAAAAATATGCACCGAGAAGTTAGGTTCTTCAGAGAACAAAGAACTCATTTATGTTTTTAAATCAAATGGAATATTTGGCTTTGAAGATGAGTTTCAAATCAGTGACAATAAACATTAGGTGAGTAAAACCTAGGTAGATTAATTAAGTGTGGTTTCATCTGCTAAGTCAAGTGGCAATGCTTGTGCAAAATTTTACATGGTATGTAATGAAAAATGTGGCCTGTGCTTTTGCTAGAAAAGGTACCAAATGTTGCTGTCATTGATGCAGTTTCCTGTAGATTTTCCTGTGATAACACAAAGCAAATTGAGGTAGAAGGTTATCTTGAACTGAGGTGGTAAACTGTTGTGGAAAGACTCGGATTGAGTTTTATCTTCAGATTTTGACTATGTCAATGACAGTTATTGACAATAATGTTAACTGGTTTCAAGGTTATGTTCCTGTTCAGTATTGAAGTCTCATGAAGAAGTGAGTTGGACTCTGAGGAGCCTTTTAGGCCCTTTCACATCTGTACTAGTTTGGAAAATGAAATTGCCTCTGCTTTACCAAACAAGGAGGTATAATGTCGCAGAGACTTGCAAGGAGGTTTGTTGATATGTAGAATAATTTCATAGAAATGGTCCTATAGATGAAGATTAGCTAATTAATATTTAACTATGCAACTCTAACAGAACTTTCATGTCATATGTGCTTATATAACTTCCAAGCTAGAACAGGATTATATTTGCTGTCTATGTTATAGTAATATTGATATTGTTTGACATCTAATTATTAAATTGCATTATTTCTGGGAAGTCATGTGATGGTATCTATGCATCACCTAACTTACAGATTGTTAATTCTGTGTTCATCCTCCTTTACATGGCAAGCACAGTGATAGCCAATTATGAGAGGATGGAGCAATTGAATTATAAATCTGTTCTGTATTTCTTCTGTCTTATTCAGCAAGTATGCTTTCCTTGGTAGTACTGCAAGTCTTTTTACTTTGGAGATAGATGAAAGAGGTTAATAATTTGCTTCATTATGTGAATTAGAAAAAAATAATTCAAATTGTTGTACAGGGACAATGGGACAAAGAACAAAATTAACTATATTAGCAAAATAAATAGCAAATGAAATAAAAGAACTTGGTTTACAAATGAGAGAGTAATCACAATAAATAGTAATAGTCATGGGAAACAAGAAGTTCCCTGAAGTTTGATAAAAACTTAGAATAAATTCTTACATCTTCTCAGCTAGTGCCTCTAAATTATTGATTCCTCTTGAAACCAAAATTGAGAAGGGAGTTGAGATATAGGAAACAAAACTTCAGGTTGCAAAAGGTACAAGGAGATATTAAAAACAATGCCTGTTTCCAAATGTTGTGTTGCTGTGATAAATATCTGGCATGCTGTTCTTTTCCCAAAGAAAATTTTAATATGAAGTCCAACTTACCATGTGCTAAAACCAGAAAGTATTTTGTGGAGAAGGAAGTACTACAGGGATCTAGAAAGGTTTCTGACTTTTTCTGTTGACTTAATGTTTGCCATTGAGTTGATACACAAAGAGAATGTAATTCTTTCTGCACAGAGGGGAAGATGGTAACGTTACCTGGTACCTCTCTTGCATGGGACCACAAAGTGTCCTCAAGCCAGGAAGAACAGGACAGTAAAGCCAACAGATTGAATGAAATTATCCCAGCTTTCAACACAGCCTCTAGGGATGAGTAAAGAAGGGTTTTTCTGTCAGAGTCAGATGACTTTTTTTATTATTGTTATTTGTGAGAGTAGTAGCTCTCACTGCTAGTAGATGTATGTAGTAGATGTAACAGTAGATGTATGAAGCATCTTCTGTTAGTCATTAAATGCTCTTCTTGTGGTATAATAAGGCTTATTTTTAGATATTTATTTATCATTATCTGGTAGGCCACATACGCTAAAAGGAAAGAAAATATGAATTCAGTGTAAGCTCTATCAGCAAAGGCAATAAATAAAAAGTTTAATGCAGGCACATTCTTATTAGTTGAATCTTTTTTATTTAGTTTTTACTGGGTCTTATAAGGTGAACTGACATATTTACTAACATTTTAAAAAGCAGCAAATTAGTCAGTATATGAAATACCTAGGCAATGCTGCAGATATAGGTGCAGAACTTAATTCTCTGTGACAGTGCTAAGATTTGGAATGTGGCAGCTATAGTTTGCTGTTCTATGAGCTTCACAGTAATAACAGTGCCAAAGGTAAAGAGACACTCCATGAATGCAGGGACAGATATGAATAATGACTTTGCAAAGGACTGGAGGAACCCAACATTGAGATGGGGCAGGGGGAAAGATGACGAAGAGAGATACTGGGGAGATGAAGGATGAGAATTGGACAGAGGTGTTGGCCCATGTCTGATCAGCTTCTGTTGTTAGGAAGTTTTAATAATTTGAAAAGAAACTCTCATGAAGAAAAAAAAAAAAAGTGCTCCATATAGTGCAGTTAGGTTTGTTGGTATGCTCAATAACTTGGTGTAAAAAGTTTCACTATTGTATACTAGGATTTTATGTGTGGTTTTGAAAGTCATTATGCTAAAACAAAATTGTAAACATCACTTGGAGAAGAACAGGCTTTCTTTTTTTCTCTAATGTTCTTGCTTATATCTTAAGTCTTAGCTCTTGCACAACTATCAGAAACTGGTCTTATCCAGAAAACATTCAGGCTGCTTCAGTATATCTAGTAGAGAGGCATCATAATTTAATGATATACCAGCTGCAAAATATTGTCTAAATTCCTGTTCATATTACATATGCAGTTGATACCTTTATCTTAACACAGAACCCATGAACTGCTACTCAGGAGAGTCACACAGGCTTCAAAGTCATGCTTAAAGAATATAAAACATGCCAACTGTCGTTCATAGCTGTGTGTCTGATAATTTTATATGATGGTCAAAACTAAAGGAAAGTCATCTAAAACATAAAGATAGTAGAATCTTTCAAAGACAATCATTTGTAAGTGTAGGAAATATTTTTCCTCTCCCACCTGCAAAATTCCCTTCCCCCAGGCTGAGATCAACTAATTAGTTCAATGCAAAGTGAGTAACCTTTCTGGTAAGAAGATATGAATGAAAACAACTCACCCTTCACTAAGGTAGTGGTCATGGTGACTCATTAAAGGAAGAAGTCCAAAAGTTTTCAGGGGCACCACAACTGCTGCCAGTCTAGTGGAAGAAATCTGCCTTTCAGTTTGTGTAGGACAAGATTTGCTCAAATACTTTCTCTACTGTTAAAAGATTCCCCTTTGTGTATAATATGGATGATTTAGTAGAAGCTGTGTCAGCACTGATTTATACGTTGACAGCTAAGGATAATAAGATATGGGCAAACATACAGCTCACCCTTTTACAGATTAACCTGCAGACTGCATTAGGCAAATTTGATGGCATTAAAAGATTTTTCCAATTTGTCTGGAAACAATTTCTCTTTTGTATTGTGTCAGGGGTAACATTTCATGCCATTGTACTAATTTAAATAGCTTTGATAAATTGTTCAAGAGGTTAGAGAATGTACTGTGTATATGTTTTACCACTTTAAAATAAAAAGGCTATTAACTTAATTGTTAAGTGAAATTAGCAAAAATTGAAGGAGCCTGAGAAAGAAGGCTTAAATATTTGAACACTGCAGCACTGGTGCTGTAACATTGCACTGAATGGATAATGATCACATTCAGGAAATGATAGTTTGCATTTAGTTTTTCGTACACACAAAAATAGACATTGTTACAGTTATGACAATATTTTATTCCAATGTAGTAGTAATTCAGATGAGAAATGTGTATGAAACTAAAAGAACTTCATAGAAGTTGGTATATTACATTCAACAGTAGGTGTGATGATTTATTAATAAAGTAAAATGCTATCATACATTCAGAAGAATCACAGAAAATGCTTTGGTAGGAGTCTCGATAACCCTCCTAGCTAATATATAATTAAAGGCAGAAGGGCAGAGTTCATTTATGTTTTGCTAATTTTCTTAATATAGTTCAGACACATTTACTCCTATGTAGTATGACAAGTTACCAGCTTGGAGAAGAATCTTCTGCTTAAAGATATGTTATATCATCTTTGCTTTGCAAGTTGTGTCCTGAAATGTGTAAGTTGTGTTAGAGTATTTATAGGAAAAGCTTTTATCAGCTAAGAATCTGGGATTTTATATTTGCACGGTTGGTAATTTGAGCAGGCATTTTTAATTGAGCAGTATGTGCTGTATCAATGTTTTGAATTGAAGAGGTAATATTCCTCAGAGAAATGAATGTAAATTTTTCATAACTTAATACTTAAAGATTAATAATGTATGTGAGGGATTGCTGAGTTTTATGTCCAGAATTCAAGCGCTCCATTCCAACATCCTATCTGCATATAATTGCACAGAGCACAAAGTACATAAAGAACTGCATACTGAAGGTTACAGCAGAAACACTAGCTCCCTTTGGAGCAGTAGGAAAGGAGATAAGTAACCAAGTATGTAAAACCTTGGGCACTGTTCTTTCTACCTATAGAAATGCTCTTAAAAGTAATTATTCTAAATCCTGCCCCCCTCACCCTGCACCTCCCACCTGGCCAAGACTTGCGTCCACACAGAGAGCCCCTGAAAAGGGGTGCCTCACGACGGTCCCTGCTGCGGCGGGCGGAATTAACATGCAGCTGGGCTGCTCTGATAAATGGATTCTGTTAGGTCACCGAGGGGATGCGTGTGACATTAAGTGATTTACCGTCCTTTACCTTAATGAAATTGTTTCAGCAAGATGATGCTGAGAGCTTTTAATGGATAGCTTTTCTTGATGTAATGAAATTGCATTCCTTTGGCATTTAATATAAGGTGCAGTTATTATTTACTGGAGCTTTCCCAGCGCTGCTGTTTTGCGCAGACAGTTGAGGACAAGACGGGATTTCTGTGGCAGCACCCAGGCCGGCATGCGGTGTGACAGCCTCACACGTACCAGAGCGTTTCAGTCAGCGTGGCCTAGCTCAGACAGCCCCTCAGCAAGGCTTTCTCTGCACCTCACGCTGCCGCCGCTCATCTCCCTTACAAATACCTTCCTAATCTGTTTAACAGGCAACTGGATTACAACCAGATCAGCTGTATTGAAGATGGGGCATTTAGGGCTCTGCGCGACCTGGAAGTGCTGTAAGTATCCCTTGTATCTCTTACTTGTAGCAAGAGCTCAGTGTCTGGGGAGTACTAATGTAAAAGCTTATCTGCGAGCTGCAGCCTGGTGTCAGGATGGTCTAGTAAAAAGATGTCTTAAAGTAATCCACTGTGATGTGCTAGAAAATGGTACAAAGATGTGGAGAGGCAGAGATATTCCTTTAGTCTGTCAGATAGCCATTAAACACGAGTTTGTTTTTTTTAAAAAGAAAAAAAAAAGTAAAGAAGCAGATGGGGAGATAGTGTAAGAAAATAATGTATTTGCCTTTAAAATGGGGAGAGCAGTATTACTGAATCCAATTAGTTCTGTAAATTGTCCATCTCTGTTGGAGTGCTGAACACTTTCAGCATTGCCTTTGTTGTATCCTCTGGCATCAATCTGATCTTTCAGACCCTGCTCAAGAAACAATCTGAATTTGACTATCCAGATGTCAAGCACCACTGTTGTGTGTTGAGCTGTTTAGTGTTTCCACATGGATTTTTCTTTAACGTTTTTAGCATTTAACAGTTTGAGGTTTGTGTATAAATATACAAGTGTGTAGAAACATATGTTTGTTTATGCCATCGTTAGCATTCTAATACTCTTTTGCAGACCTTTTTCTCATTGTCTCAAAGTGGTCATCAGTGAGGTTAAAGGGAACAAAGTTATCATCAGCGACCCCTCACCTCAGAATAGATACTGTAATGAGCAAAGTGCCTCAATTCCCAAATAACCTGAGGCACAGGACTTGTTCCTGAAATATTTGTTCTGTCAGTCAAAATGTCACATTTTTTTCTGGGCTTTCTACATTAAGAGAAGTGAATGACTTCGTGTCTCAGTGAGTTACTTCATGTTAGTTTGAATCACACTTGGTAAATGGCAACAACTTGAAGAAGAGGACGGAGGGGATTTTGTGGCGTTTTGTTTGGCTTTTTTAAGATTCTGAAGTTTCTCTGGCAATAGGTTGTGTCTATGAATACAAGAAGCTAAAGAATATGTGAGCTTCTCATGGGAAGGTTTTTATTATTAAGCAATAGTTCATCTTACTTATGAGCAAATGAATCTGACAGCTACGTTTAATTGTTTTTACCCTGTAATGGGAGAATAACAAAGCTATTGTTAAGTTTATGATATGAAGCCGTGTGAATTGTCCTGTAGGTTCAAGATTGCATCTAATTGTGAAGCTGATGGATTGTTGATTATCAGTATACCTGATGCTCTGTGGGATTTTTGCCTTCCAAACTCACATATATAAGAGAATAACTTTTCCAGTGGTGACTTATTCTGGTTATTATTTTTTTTTTTATTGCAAGCCTTTCTTTACAAACAAAAGTGTTAAATGTATATTTTCTGCAGTTTTTAATGATTGCCATTTTTTATGTTCTAAAAAATTCATCCTTGCCAGATGAAGTTGTAAAATTTTCACACTGTTTTTAATGAATGAAAAAAAAAAAAAAAAAGAAAAGGAAAGAAAAAAACCTGTTAAAATAATCTCTTAAAACTGTTAAATCCTCTGCTGAAAAAGTTGGTAGTTAGAATCTTATAGTAGCATTATTCAAATACAGAACTAAATGTTCACTATCTTATGTAATTTTTATGTGATAAGTAAAGATACAAAGATTAAGTTTTTTAAAATTGAGATAGTTATTTCAAACACTAATGAAGATTTTGTGTCTAATACAGTTTCCTTTCCAGTATTGCGTGAGGAATGAAAGATGCAGATCAGACCATGCTGAATGTGCACTGCCTATGTATTATTTTCATTTGGAGTTATGCATTCTACCTAAGCACACAATGTGTATAGTACTTCACAACTATAAGTACAAGTGAAAGCTTCTAAATAATATAATAATATAATTAAGTGCACACAGGGAAGAGCCTGTGTGCACAGTGTAGAAAATATTTATGACATGGAATGAGTAAGCACAGAATGAAAAAATGCAGCACATTGCACCAGTAATTAATTGCTTGGTTAATATGGAGGTGTATAGCCTGATCCCATTCAGGGCATTGTGAATTTACCTTCCTGTGTTTCAGGATCAGAGAGTACTTAAGAAATTTATTCAAAATTCAAAGCTTAAGAAATTTATTCAACAGTAAACTTTGTGGGCTTTGGTTTTTTTTTGTTTTTAAGAAATAAAAAGGAAAAAAATAAAACATTTTTTATTTAAAAACAGAAAAAAGGATAAATCTAGTGGCATTTATTCTTTATTAGTGCCACAGTTATGTGTTTAAAATCCCAGAATACAGTCTCCATTCTGCTCAAATGAATAATCATTAGGTCAAAACTGTAAATTCTATCACTTGTATCCTCATTCTGGAATCAAGCTTGTTTACATTTTATTTACAGCCTAAGGACAATGTTAAACTGCAGGATTGTTCATAAAGTTTCATTCTCTTTGCAAACTCCACTTAGCGAGTATAATGGGTCTGTGCTAGCCAACAACTGGCAAAGATTTGTTCCTAGTTCCTATCTTAAGCTCCCGCTACGTTGTCTAAAATTTAAGTAGTTGTTTTACTGAAGTGTTACAATTCCTTCTTCCACTGTATAGCATGCAGCTCTAGATCATCCATATCAACTCTGTTACCTAATTAATATAAAACCTAATTGCAGTCCAGAGTTAATTATTTCCCTAAAATTTCTGGATGCAAATTCTTATATCCTCTGTCAAAAAATGTGGCCTATCAGAAGCCAAAAAGATCAATCAGAGTCCTAGAATCGAGGCATTTTCTTCAAGAGCTCCTCTTTTTTTACATCAGGATGACAAGCTTAGGTTGAATGCCATGTACATTCTCAATATTGGTGGAAGCTTTGTCTAAGTGAATAGGTTACTTGGACCTCAGATTATTTGGGAGTACTAATGGAATGGTCAAAACATTCAGGTTTGAACAGGGGAGGAAAAATGTATCTAAAAGCAAGTTTTTTGGTTTTTTTTTCCCTGATACCCACACCTTAGAAAACATACACTACGTTCTTCATTAGCTATGCCTTTTGTTAGCAGTGTAGTAAAGGTGGCACAACTGTGACATGTTAATGTGCTTCTTCTTGACTTTGCAGCACTCTCAACAACAACAACATCACACGACTGTCTGTGGCAAGTTTCAACCATATGCCCAAACTCAGAACATTGTAAGTAGTCCCACTGGAACGAGCTGCCATTTTAATCAGTCCACTATATCATTTATACCTCAATGCTCTATAAATACACAAGCAAAGAAAACATAAGCTCAATTTAAAACTATATTGAGGTATCATAAAGGTGGTAAGTGAAGTTTGTGTGTGTATACCTGCTAATTCTGAAAAGTAAACCTAACGAGCGACCCCAAAGCTGATATTTGGAGCTCAGGAGATACAGATACAGTTGCATGCTTCCCCATCAGTTTTTTTAGGATGTGGAATGAATAAGTCAATAATAATAGTTTCATGGCCATTTCCCAACTGTGTTTTACTTAGCACTTTATTCAGTGGCAGGAAAGCCTCACCTTCTAACGAAAAAAATGAGGACAGGAGGGATTCTCCTTCATATGTTACAGCTGTAAAGAGAAAGAAATTGATGTGATTTGGAAGTCAAAAAATTGTTTTACTTTGAGCTATTGAATGGGTCACATTTCATTTAGGAACAAGGAAGAATCTTTGATTGGCTGTCAGATGTGATAAATGGGAAATCTGTATGCTTTTATTACTGTACTGCTA
Organism: Tricholaema leucomelas; assembly: GCA_013400475.1. NCBI lineage: Eukaryota > Metazoa > Chordata > Aves > Piciformes > Lybiidae > Tricholaema lacrymosa > Tricholaema leucomelas. The sequence continues at coordinate 1,271,733 of WAAF01001760.1, read as the reverse complement.
GTAGACCTAATTAAACTAAAGTGGCTCTCCAACATTCTTTGTAACATAAAATTATAGCATCATCCGGTAGTGCTATTATAATTAAGGTTGTGTCAGCATTTACAATAAGGTCCCCATTTTCAGAGGTTATGACTTTCATAGAACACTTCAGGCTTCTAAAACAAAATAGTTTGGGGTTATTTCTTTTCACACTGAACTAATAATAATAATAATAAAAAAATATACAGAGTGTTGAGTGGCAAACCCAGAACAGACCAAGGTTTAGTCTTGAGAGTCATTTTTTTCAGTGAAGTGTGGGAATCAAAATGAATGGGATGTTTCTATCAGAGTTCAATAGTAACCCTTACTGTTAAAGAACTTTACAAAGAGCCTGTCTGTTTTATTTCATGAATGTTGTGTTGCACAACTGTTTTGAAAGCAGTAAGGCTTTTTACCTGCATTAATGTATCATTTCTAGCTGAAGAAATTTGATGCAGGTGAGTAGTTCTGTTGATTTCATAATAGAATTGTAACTATTGTTGCTTAAACAAATACAAGAGTACTTAATGCTGACCATGATCTTTTAGTGGCCTCGGTTATATTTTGAAAATGGAATTTCATTCCATTCTTTCAGGTCTAAGACTTGAAAACCTGAATGTCTCTGCCTCTTTCAAACCTTCAAATACAGTTTATACTCTGTACCACAAATTGCAGTGAATCAAATTAGCAACATTTACAGGTTTTGTATGAGGTACTTAATCTTTGGAAAAGTTATTGGGGAACAAAAAAAAAAAAAAGAAAATGAAATCTTAGAGCCCTTTTGATAGCTTTTAGTCCTCTGTTATCAACTTCATCATTTCCCGCCTGTATAACTAATAAGGGATAGTAATCAGAGGGCTTCACTACGGTAGGCAGCCTCCTGGTAACATCCCTGAGCCGGGCCCCAGGGAGGCAGCAGACCTCCCTGTGGAAGGGGTCTGGCCGGCATATGGGGCCCTCTGTTCCCTTTAGAAGGGAATCACCAATAACAATTACCCTCCTGAAGCCCTAGATTATAGCTGCAGCATCCCTTTGCAGTTAGAATATGCTTGTATAATCATATTGATTTTGGTGGCATTAGTTCTGATTTGCGATTTCTGATGCCAATAGCTGGCTACAGATTGTACTGTATGAGCATGCCATATAGTAAGCTAAATTTGCAAAGCACCCAATCATTTATGGGGGGAAAAGAGAGTTAGTTAAAATCTTTTGTTTATGTTGGTTCCATATTTCATGTTGCTTTACAGGTTATTCTTTTTATTGATTCAATCAGAATTGTCTAAATTGTCTGCTTTTCTTGCACTTCATTTTCAGTTAGTTAGTATTGAGTGCATCAGCTAAAAGGGACCCAAATGACATTACTTTGTTATGGATGATTCTGAGTAAGGATTTGATTTATAGCTATGGACATCCTTTTCTGTTGTTTCAGAAAATGTAAGAGCCAGAGAAAAGTAATTTACCTAATTTAGCGAATACATTTGTCTGGAATTTTATCAATGGCAAAGTGCTTTTTGCCATTTGGCAAAGAGCCATGGTCCTGTGTCAGACCCTGCCAACAAAGAGGCAACTTACTTAATTCCATCGCTTGCTGCCATTTGGTCTTTTTAATTTCGGGCATTGCTTAGAAAGTAGGTCCCTAGGAACCAAAAGCAGTTAATCCCCCTTTCTGTGATTAAACAAAAAAGAGAGGAAATCAGAAAAGGGATGTGAAAGAAGGTGTTTTATATTGAGTTATAACTCTGTCTTGTTCAGCAGAAAATGAATTTGACCTGTTAAAGGGATTTTGCAGGCTGTTTCTATAGAGACTAATAATGGCCATACTTACAGATATATCTAATTAGAAACAAAATCTTCTGTTAACTATATTTTTTTCTCTCTCTCTTACAATATATTATTACCATAGAGTAATTTACTTGAGACATTTTTTTCTCTTATTCACTATTTGTACAGATCTGGACTAAAGCATCTCACAGCAGCTTTCAAGCTATTATATATTTACTTCTTTCTTTTAGACAAGATAGAAGAAACAACAGATAGGTTACTTTATTGGGAAGTCTCCTTTTCTTCCAATTATTTAGACCACAAATAAAAACTAACTTTGCTGCTTTTATATATTAGCATTTAAATCCCAGACTTTCAAGAAAGACGAAGGAGAGGGAGCTGGGGTTGTTCAGCCTGGAGGAGTCTCGGGGGAGACCTTATTGCTTTCTACAACTACCTGAAAGAAGGTTGTAGCCAGGTGGGATTTGGTCTTTTCTCCCCGGCACCCAGTGATAGAACAAGAGGACACAGTCTCAAACTTCACCAGAGCAGGTTTAGGGTGGAAGTTAGGAAGAAATTCTTCACAGAAAGAATGATTTGCATTGGAATGGGTGGCCCGAGGAGGTGGTGGAGTCACCATCCCTGGAGGTGTTTTTGAGGAGGCTGGATGAGGCAGTTAGAGCCATGGTTTAGTTAATTAGAAGGGTTAGATGATAGGATGGACTCAGTGATCTTAGAGGTCTTTTCCAACCTGGTTAATTCTGTGATTACTCCTTGACAATTTTTACTAATATATTTGTATAATTGCTTGCTTAAAGCAGGAGGTGGGCAAATTGGTTTTTCATTCTTCTCTTTGCTCTTCCTAACTTAAAGGTATTAATGTGTTTCTTTCCATGCAGTCGTCTGCACTCCAACAACCTCTACTGTGATTGCCACCTGGCCTGGCTGTCTGACTGGCTGCGGCAGCGGCCACGGGTCGGCCTCTACACCCAGTGCATGGGACCATCTCATCTCCGGGGACACAACGTAGCTGAAGTCCAAAAACGGGAGTTTGTTTGCAGTGGTAAGGGAAATAGATTCACTCACCAAGTCCTGTTCTAAATCCCTTTTCATAATCCAAGCATTAATGTTTATTCAAAAATCAACTAATCGTTTTTATCATTATTTGTATCCTGTGTGGGAGTGCTTCTGTGCTGACAAAATCTGTGTAAATGATGCATTCACACAGACTATGTAGCCTTCTAAAAGAGTATTTGTGGCAGAGAGATGCAGAAAATGAAATAAAAGATGAACTGATTGAGAACATAAGGCCTTTAATCATAAGAAATTACTCTCTTTTAACTTTACCAGTTGCTGCTTTTGCCTGTTGTTATTTTCTGCAATTTAAATAATATTCTGAATCACCAAGTAACTTTCTGATTGTTATCGGTATGCATTAGGTTATTTTCTGATATGAAATAATGAAATGACGAACAGTTCATTACTAATCACATTTTCTCTATTCGATTTTTCCCCCTCTTTATTCATATCTTCTAGATGAGGAAGAAGGCAAGTTTATCTTTCTTATTTAAATATTTTTAGACACAGACTAAAAATTTTCTGTAAACTTTGTCTACTGTTTCAAGTTTCCTTGAAAAAAAAATTAAAATCCTATCTGGAATATAGCTATCTGCCTTTTCAGTGATTCAGCAGGGTTGCTTCTACTGGCTCATTTTCTACAGATCTCCAGAAATCTATTGCCAAATACGCTAAAATTTGCAAAGTTTTCTGTTTTTAATAAAAGACACAATGTTTTGTCCCTACTGAATAGCCTCCAACATCTAAGTGCAAGGCACTGCCATCTTCACATGGTAAATGCCAACAGTATTCTTAACATTAATTCTGCCTTTATGTACACTTGAAAAGGCTCCTAATAAGATCAATTCATACATCTTATTTGCAAAAGGTAGGGCTGCACAGCCCATATTAAGAACAGTTTTATAATTTGGTTGTTATAGTGCTGGTTTTGAGGAAGTGGAATAAGCATGTTTTCTCCCTGAATTGCTGTATTTGATTAATTAAGGCAAGTGAAATGTTCAAGCTTCTTAGTGTAAAAAGAATAGTATGTATTACTAGTTTTGGCAGCTATTTGTAGTTCTGTAACAGATACATAAATATGAAGTAAAATTGCTAGATTGTAAACTGCTATCTCAAAAAGACTTAAGTTTTTCTGTAGTTTAAAACTGGAGCTGTTGGTATTTGAAGTTGTAAGTACGAACAGCACTGGCTGCAATTACATTGTCAGTATAACTTTCCTAATGTATCATAAAATATGCAATCTATTTGCAGGAAAATGTAAGTTGTTTGCTTTTCAGAACATAAATAAGTGATTATGTTTAAATGCATTTATAAACGCCAAGTTCAACTTACAGCACAAAAGGACGGGGAAGGGATTCGTATAAATCTGTCACCTGAGTTTGTAAGAATGGTAGATTGTGGGAGGAAGAAGTCTGATGAGTTAACACCCAGAGTGAGATATGAGTTGTGAAGTCAAAGCTTTTATTTATGTGTATTACTGAATGAAAATGCCAGAACTCCGAAATTGCATGTAAGCAATTTATAACTGATAGATACTCCAATAAGTTTTTTCAGAACAGAACGTAGCTAGCAGGACACCCTTCGAGTTTTGTGACAAAGTTCATTCATTTCTGTTGGCATCTTTAATACTATGCAAAATTCTGAAAGCTAAAAACAAATCAGTAATTGGCTTTTAAAACCATGGAATAAATAAAATACAGTAAAAAATGGATCACTTATTTTAGAAAGAATTTTGAATGGAAGTTGCTAAAGAAATTGGAAAATTATGTAGTGCTAGCAGAGTAGTTGAGAACTTGTCTTTTATCTCTCAGCACTGTGTCAACATAGTGTTGGGTATGTAAATTAATGTAGCTCAAAAGTATCAGTAAGCAACAGGGTTTGAAGCCCTGCATTACATTTTTCAAGGAAGAATAAAACGTGCTGGTTTACCATTGAGGTAAACTGACCTGCTGATGGACAACGTTCCTTAATTTTAGGAGAAACTCTTTTCCTTTGCAGGTCACCAGTCCTTCATGGCCCCTTCCTGCAGTGTCTTGCACTGCCCCACTGCGTGCACCTGTAGCAACAACATCGTGGACTGCCGTGGGAAAGGCCTCACTGAGATCCCAACGAACCTTCCAGAAACCATTACTGAAATGTGAGTAATCTTTTTTCCAATGAACTTCCAGAAAACAGTTTTTTTTCTTACATGTTCATCTTGTTATTTCCATAAATTCAAATTTAGATATGAAAGGACTACACAGATGTATAAAAATATTTAAGACCTTTATATTCTACTGTGAGTTAGTTTTGGAAGTACTACTCAAAATCCATAGATACAACAATGAGTTGATTTTAAAAGAGCTTGGGTATATTTACTTTTCTGCAAGGGTGTGACTTTTCACAGTTGCCTTAAGGGTTGCCCACTGTGCTGGTTTTGGCTGGGATAAAAATTTTCTTTATAGTAGCTGAAATCGGTCTGTGCTTTGGATTCACTTTGTTTCAGTCTTTGCTTTTAACTAATTTAGCAGAAAGATTGTGATGTTCCTATATTGTTATCATATAATAATTAAAAAGTGTTTAAAGACTTCATTTTTAAAGTATGTTGCAAGTGTTGCTTATAGCAAACCCTTGAGATTAGAAAGAATTATTGTATTCCATAAAATAATCTGTTATTTTCACTTATTGTTTATGTGATAATGTTGTCAGTATGCCAGAATGGTATTTGACAGTAAACATTTGTAGAGATGAGACCATGCTGTCACAGAAGCATTGAGAATGCTGAACGCAAGGCAGAAGGGTACAGTGAGCCCTGTATTTCCACCACCATTATCCAGTTCCCACACACATGGCTTTATTATCTTAATCACCATTTTAAGCACATGGTTTGGCAGGAGCTCCCCAGTTTCCAGGGAGAAAGGGAAAGAGAAATGATCTGGTTCCCTGTTGTTTTCTGAAGGACATGCAGGCTTTAATAGACAAATTATTATTACTTCACTGATTTTTATAATACCACCATCACCAGATTCTTACATATGCCACAAGAAAATTTGCATTATATTTCTATTTTACATGTGCCAGATGTTGTCCAGTCTCTTCAGTAATTATTTTTATATTTGTCAATCTCTTCTTCATTTTCATCTGAACATTGGCATCTGATGTTCTAAAGCTATTTAATTGACAACATTTGAAAACTCCATAATAGCAGCTTTCTCTGCCCTACAGTGTTGTCACCTCTTTGTAAGCTGTATTTTTAGAATCCAGTCCTCAGTACTACCATCTTGTCATGTTACGCTTCGATCAGTCCTATGTTCCTCTGGTGCTTGCATCTTTCTTGCCTTTTGTGTTTGCTCTGTTGTATGTCATGTGAATAAGCTTTTCCTGTGAGGCTGATGTTAAATTCTATTCTTATGCCTTAGTTATAGAGTTGCCTAAAATCTGACAGATTGTTTCTGTGAGATTTCATTTTCCCCCACCCATTTCCACCTCTTATTTCTTTGTTCTTATGTGTACTGCAGGTTACTCTTACTAAAAACATAATTTATATTTTGGTTTTTAAGATCTGTTATCCCATTTCTTTTTTCTTGAGGTTCTTGTAAGGTTTATTTTCAGCACATACTTGTGACTTCATGATTTTTTGCTGTGTTCTCTATCCATTTTTTCATCATTTCTGTTAATGGGAAGCCTGACCTCATTCAGCTCCTCAGTACACTATGAACTACTAATTCTTTTCTCTTGGTTTGACACAGGCTTCCTTTAGATAAAAAGTTATCTGATCTGTTTGTACATGAAAATGTTTTCATTACATTGTCTGTCAGTCTGGGACAATGCTGTGTAAAATCTAAGTGGTGTTAATGTTCTCATTCTCTGCCTTTTGGTATATATTTTATGAAACTGCAGGTTTAAAGTGCATATTCCATGTTGGCAATTTCATGTCTGCCTTTCCCTCCCCTCCCCCCCCGCCCCGAGGGAGTTGATAAATTAACCTGTATCTAAAATAATGTCCTTTAAATGGAATATTGACTTTCTTAAGTATTAAACATTGGCAGTTTCAATTGAGTGAAATTTTGCATGTTGAAACTCTGAGTTAGTTCTTCTGGGAAAAATAAAAGGCTTTCTGTTTGGAGTCTTATTACTGATGTCATGACTTTGCATAGTCTTGATAGTTCTACTGGACAGCTGTTTTGGGATAACATTTTGAAAGACAATAGGAGTTTTTTTCCTGCTGACGGCTACTGCTTCTGTAGCAGAGCTTGCAAGGAGAAGATTCTTGCACTGCACTGCAGCCTCACTGTCACTCAGCTATGTGCAGCAGCCTAAACCACTAAGGAAAATTATTTTGAACTGGATGTTGAAGTGGTTTAAGAACAGGCATGCATTTTGTGGTGGTGAGAGCAAGAGGAGGCAGAGGCAGTTGCTGAAATGCTACTTCGTTCCAGTGCAGTTGGATTTACCAGTGAGCATCAGGGTGTCGATGTGAGGGTTTTGCTGTACTGCTCTGACTTCTCATTTGGTACAGAAGTCAGTTGGCTAAAGCTAGCAATTCCCGATGCATGAATTCAATGCGTTGTCTGCCAAGTGCCTCCTGGGAAGATGCCTTCAGTAACAGGGCTGCTTATCTCCAAGTAGCTGCCAGTGAGAACGGAAGGAGAATAAAGCCTGTGGTGTCCTCTCTTTTTCTCCTCTGGTGTGATAAAGCTCAGTGCAAAATTAAGTATTCAGCAGCCCAGTAAATGTAATTCTTAATCTTTATTGACTTAGTACAATTGTATCTGTACCAGTTACACCCTTTATGCAAAATTAATTCTCCTCTATTATCAAAACAAACTCTCACACAGATAAATAAGAATACCTAAGCTCTTCTTCTCAGAGTTTGTCCAATCAAAGTGATGTTATTGGAGAAAGAAGTACTTCACATTCCATTTATATTTTAAAACCAAAATAACTGATTGAGCACCAAGACTCCCCCAGTTTTAGTGCTCCTAGCAATTCTGCAGGAATCACAGGATTAAAAAGGTGCACCTTTGCTTCTGGGCCAAATGAAAACTTTTCATACCAACAGTGACCTTGGAACTTAAAAGGATTATGGGATTTTTTAAATTTTAACATGTGTATTGTAAATGTTATGAGACAAAATGTGTTGCCACATTGTTGTGTTGCCACATTGTTGTTAGATATCAGTAGACTTCAAACTTTTGTTATTTAGTATGCCTTGCTTTAGCCTCCCTTTTGACATAAGCAAAGCATAATAACATTATTCATTCATGGAAACATCATCATTTGAGTTGATTCTAGATGTGTTGCTTAAACCTCCTGCCTATTCCAGAGTTTTTTATGGGATGTTCATGTGTTAGCATGTTCAGTCTGTTGAGCTTAACCAACTCCAGTGCTCTAATGCACTTAGTGCTTTCCTCTTTTGTCATACAGCTCATATATTAAAGGCATTAAAGGTCATTCTTAAGGTTCAAAACCATTACTTTAATTGGCTTTAGAAAGTATAGCCTTCCTAATGGCAATAGCATTTATCAACCTCTAGTCTTTCCCATTTCAGTTTTTCAGCACTGTTAATCTCTTTTCACTTTGCTGCATTTTAGAATTCACCTTCTGTGTGAAAATTCTTTCAATGATCAGCAGAAGTAACTCTGATTCCCTTCAAATGGAGACTTTTTGGCACGTGTTCAAACAGGCTATCAGAAACCTTGCAAATAGCGACCCAGCAGCAATTCTATTAATTGTACTGATACCTTCTCTCAGAATAGTGTGAGTAAGTGACAGGTTTCTTTCAAAAGAAGAGGTCAAAAAGCCATTAATGAGCTAGAGTACCTCGTGAAAATGCTGCTCTTACACTCTTCTAATTTTCTCTTCTGTGGCTTGAACTACCAGACAAAGTGGTTCTCAAACCTCTTTCCTTACTATAACATTATGAATAAAAGAAAATAAATACAATTACAGTGAGTGTTTCTAAGGATGGGGGGAATTACCTGCTCTGATGATCACAGGTTTGTAAAAGTGCAAGCAAAGAAGCATGGAAGTAAAATTGTTTTTTTCTTAATTTTTGTTTATATTAAAATGATTTAAGTAGTCAAAGGACTTTATTAAATTCACATTTTTTTAGAAGGATAGCAGTCATTAGAGTGGTTTATTTGTGGGGGAAGGGGAAAGTTTGCTGAAAGGGAAGATGACAGGAGGATTGCCACTGTTAATTAATCAACAGTTATAGAAAAAATTCTAGTCTTCGTAAAGGGCAGAAAAGACCCTTAACCACATAATATATGAAATGAGAAAAATATATAGAGTTAGGAATTTTAAGAGCTCACCGTCATAATCTAGCACATTGAAAAGTCACTGTCTTCCTAAATGGCTCTGGCCTTCAAGATAAGTTGTTCTTTCTTATGAATGGAGCTTTCTAATGTTTGATTTCCAAAACCAGAAGTGGTAGGGTTGCTTCATGTTAACTTTATTTACTTTTCCCATGAGTTTCCTTATTTGTCTCCTCATTCTTGTCTCACCTTCCTGATTCCTACTATTTTTCTTCAAGTTTTCATCTTCCTCTGTCTCATGCTTCCTTCTACTTTGTTTCCATAAGTCTATTGATTAATGATGGTGTATTATGCTAAGCACTCAACTACATCTTTTTGAGCCATGTGATATTAAGCAGAATTCAAAGGTCCTGAGATTGCTTCTCACAGTAGCACTCAAATTATATTAAAGGAGGGGAGAGAGGGAAGGGAGGGGAAAGGAAATGACAGAACCAAATGCGGCAAGTGGAACTAACCAAGTCAGAATGACAAGCGACCCAATCACACGTTGTGTAAATGCAGGATTTGATTTGCTATAACTGAGGCTCCATATATGTACATTTTCCAAGCCAAGCTTGGAAAAGTTTCACTATTTCTCTCTTTTAAAATTCATCCTTAGCTAGAAGTCCAAAGTACATCCTTAAATAAATAGCTATTGAACAGAGAGACTCTTACACTGAGATGCAAAGGTGCTTTTAAGGAGGACCCTTTACAGAGAAAAATCACTTGGGAAAGGTTTAGGCACATTTATTGAAGACAGTTCAAAGACTCAGATAGCAGGAAAACTCTGAAACGTCAGAGATAAGACATCTTTCTCTATTTTTAGCAGCTCAAAGTGTGATTCAGCTATCTACAGTAGCCTGACAGAAATGAGAGCAAACCTTGCACTTTCACTGCTTGAAAGGAATGGATCCAAATGCTGAGGAGAGGATGCAATAGGTTACAAGACATTAAATTGTTTTGCTTTGATTTGATTTTGTTTGGGTTTTTTTTCATAGTGTCTGCATTTGTTTCTGCTTTCTAGTTTAAATTAAAACATTGCTCTTTTTAGGACTTATACAGAGTGTTAGCTTATCAATATAGTTTACCTCTTAAACGGTTAAGCTGCCAAGCAGAAGTCTTGCACATTCAGGGAAGTTCTGGAAAGGCTTTGCCAAGTTAATTTCTATATATACACAAGTATACGTAGTCATTGGTCCTGCTTCCCTATGCAGTGATAAGATTTGAGTAGGCTGCAAGAATCGTATCTACTTCCAGAAAATGTATGTTAACATTGCAGTGCTACTCTAAATAGATAGCTCTCTTTGGTCTCACTCTAAAACCTCTCACAGTCATTTAATCATTCTTATGGTTCTTTTTGAAACTTTTCCAGTATATCAAATATATAGGAAGAACTTCTTCACCATGAGGGTGGTGAGACACTGGAACATGTTGCCCAAGGAGGTGGTGAAAGACCCATCTCTGGAAGATTTTAAGGCCAGGCTGGGTGGTGCTCTGAGCAACCTGATCTATTGTGAGGTATCCCTGCCCATGGCAGGGGAGTTGGAGCTAGATGATCTTGAAGGTCACTTCCAGCCCTTACAATTCTATGATTCTATAATTCTATCAAATCTTCTCTTAATTCCTGACTTAACAAATGTGTACTGTACTGCCAGTACATGCAGGTGCCAAGTATGTTTAAAAAAAAAAAAAAAATTAAACTGGCTAATATAGCATTCAGTTTCTTGTGAATGCTGATACATACTTTGAACAGTCAGAAGCCAGAAAAATGTTCCAGTTTTATTAATTTACAGAAATTGCTGGGTTGGGATAAAATGCATTAATAGATACATAATTAAATACCTTGTGGAGATGTTACTCTTTGCCAAATGCCCCTTTGACAAATTCACATGGTTTAACTAATATTTTCCCAGCTCTTAATCTAACATTCCAAACTTTTAATGAACTTCACAGAGTTGTCTTGTTTTTGAAATTCACTTTTCTCATATATGCTTCTCTTCTAACTGTACTTCATGTGCACTTTTCAAAGCTTCTCTATCTCCTCTCTTTCCCAAAGGTTTTTAAAATGAGTGTTTTTATGACCATTCCATGTTTTGGACTTGATACTCAAACTTTTTTACCAGTGAAATGGAGAGGAATTTGGATTTTTTCAGTGAAATATAGAAGTTTTGTCTCTGTTTTACTTGACTTGCCACTCTCTGCCATAAACGATGCTCTGTTTAGATTGCTTTTCTTTGATAGTTCATTATTACGCTTAGGGATATGATTTAAGGTCAATCTTGTTGAGCAGGGTTATAGGTTCGGCTTGGTGATCCTGAGGGTCTTTTCCAACCTGGATGTTCCTGTGATTCTGTGAATGTAATAATTTATTATTATTTATTAGCAAAAGAAACCTGTCCAGTGCAGTCTAAAACTTTTGCTTTATCGAAAATGTAGACATTTGCCAAAAAAAAAAACCATATTTCATGAGAAGTGTGCATATAAACACAGATTAATTACATGGGAACAATGAGGAATACGTTATCTTTGGGGCAATGTATTGAATAAATGTGAAACAATTTAAAATTGGGTAGCGGTGTCTCTTGAGGTATTAGCTTATTTAACTAAATACAGTTAACTTACTAATGCAGATTTCACTAAAATCCCATTTAGTTTATCTTTGGAGTTCCTGCTTTAATTTTTCTCAGGCAATATTTACAATATATTCTATCTGACTGACTCAAAAATAGATGGTTTTACGAATTCAATAGCTAATCCTGTTTGCTTAACATAAAGAGAAATGATTTGTCATGCTCTTACTCAAATATCTTCCTAATCTGAAAATTACTTGAAAATCATGTGGGTTTATACTTTTTTTTTTTTTTTAATGAGCTTTGTTGCTTTAGTCATCACACATTTTCAGAGGTAGAATATTTCATCTGTTCTTGATTAGCATGTGTTCTATTCTTCCATTGTTCTCATCTTCAGCTTTCTTCAAACCCTTGTGTCCTATCCTAAAATCAAATTAAATTCAGAGGACACAGGATAACTTAAGTGGTCAAGAGGATGTAGAGACATAGAACACAACAAGACACATGTGAAACAATTGCTGGTTTGCAGAGATGCTGGAAAAAAAGTAGTGGCCAGAATGTAAGCTGTTCCACCTTCGGGGAGGGGTTGGGCAAGTTTCTGGTGGATATTGAAGTAGAAGAGGGACCTTGAGAGACCTCTGTGACTGCCCAAGGGAAATAAAATAACGTGAGCATGAAATAAATGATTATTTCATACAGCATGAAGGGAAGCTGGAGAAGGCCCATCTAGCTCTTCCAGAAAAACCCTCATAGGTCTGACAGCTGTGCCACACACCAAAGATGTTGTTACTCTTAGATTTTATCTTCACATATGGCTCTTCACTACTGGTAACTTTTCCTCCACAATAATGTGAGTGAAGTTACTGTAAAAGAAACCATGCATACTAACTTTTCACTGTTTTGTGTTTCATCATCGGTGGAATGCTGCCTTCTTTATTTACCTGTTGCTACATACATTATGCAGGAAGCAGCAGCCACTTAGGAAAAGTATTCTCCGTTAAAAAAACTTAATTTAGATTTTTTGTGGTGAGTTTCTCGGGTAAGTCCCTGGATTGGTTAACAGGGAATAAGGGCTTCCTGCCACTCCTGTTGATCTCACACAAAGGTAGGATTCTTGAGTTAGTATTCCTGCTCAATGAGAACAGATGACAAGTCGCTGCTCATGATGAGCCAAGAGTATGGCAGGATTGCATTTATTTTTTGTGAGCTTAACACAGTTACTGTGAACAGCTCAAGTTTTTTTGGGTTTTTGGTGGGTTGTTTTTTTTTTGTGGTATAACAACTCTCATCAAAAATAGGCTAATTAGAGAGGCTTTAACTTGACTCTAGGTTACTTGAGCTAATTGTGTTGAAGCCACACTGACAGATGCAAAAGTACTGAGCAAATAATTATTTAAGGAGTGGTGCATTTTGCCTTCAACCGGAATCTGTAACAATTAAGGAATGTAAAGCTTATCATCATTAATGGTCCTGTAGGGTTCAGAGCACAAGATGGCTCTTTTTGTGATGAAAAATTAAACAAATACAGATTTTGGACTTGCTTTTGAGTAAAGGCAATGAGTTGTTTAATAGCTGTAGAATGACAATTCTTGTTACTTTTTTTTTATTTAATGCAGACTGTGGAGTCATCTGTCATTTACAGTGAGTCCCCTGAGGAAGTACTTGATAGAACAATTAGACTTGATGTTAACAGTTTGGCAAGCTTTAGGGCAACATTGACAATGATTCTTTATATGCAAACATTTAGGAAACTGTCAACCAGGTTTATTAATGCAGAGAATTAGAGCCTGAAATTCTGAAGTGCAAGTAATATAGTCATTCAAAATACATCTTGTGTTTTGTTAGGCGTGGATGCTAGCACAGATTTCAACAGAATTCTTTTGCTGCTAAAGTTAGAAGTGACATTTAATGGATATAAGCACTCTGGGGATAAAGTTGTTGAGAAAGGAAAAAAAAAGGTACTTTTTTAATAGCCTCAAGGATTCCTGTAGTGAAGGAAGATTGTTACTGCTACTTTATTTTAAAAACAAACAAACTAACTCCCCCAAACCTGGCTGATGTTGTATATGATGACATACGTGTTGGCTCTGTATTGCAGTTCTTCAGATTCAGGAGCTGCACTGAATCCCATCACTGAAGTCTATTTTCTGACAGCTGTTTTTGCCATTTGCTTTAAAAGCAGATGGGGAAAAGGCAAAGAAGAGCTGTCAATTTTATTACCATGTATAATCAGCATCTGCGCAATACATCAGACTCATTGCACAGCTTACACTTTCTTCTCTGTAGTGAAAATTCTTTTGGGATTTCTTGACAAGCTTCTTGCAGGTTTGGTTTTGGGTTTTGTTCTTGTTTTGGTTTGTTTGGTTTGGTTTTTTTTGTTGTTGTTGTTTTTTAATGAGTAGATGCTGAAATTAAAAGCACAGATCAATTAACTACTAAAGCTGCTACTGACCAAGTTTACTTTTTTGAGATGTTATCTTCTGATTATTTAATTATAAAATATATAGCTGATTTGCTGCTTCATATTAAAATTTCTGTTTTCTTAATATTATTTTATTTTACTGTTACAAAATACAGTATTAAAAGATGTATCTCTGATCCCTTAACATGTAGCACATCTGTGTGTAGCATTTTTTCCATCTCACTACTGAGCAGGCTTAGTATATTGTACTCCATCTGCATGATTTAAGATAAAAATGAGTCTAAGGAGAATAGGATGTTCTTCAGTTCCCTCTTTTCTGGTGTGGAAATCCTTCATAGAAATGACTTTGTATAGTGGGAAAATAAACTAGTTTAAAAGTGTCAGTATAAATAAGCATGTTGTCTGTCTCTCTAAGTGTGGAAGTAGCAGTCAGTAATGATGTGCTGCAGGCTTATAGTAGAGAACAACATCCTCCTGGAGAGTGTCAAATGATTTACATGTCACAGGGCTCTCTAGAGACTGGGTGGGAGGAATCTATCTACTGGCTGGGGACCTACTATAATTTGATTTGATTAGGCTGGAAGTCACAACTGCAGAAGCACCTTTGTTTCTTAGAATAGTAGGTGATTGTATGTTACTGTGTCTGCACTGATAAGCAGGGGGGAAAGATTTAGGAAAAAATGTTCATAGTACATTTCTTATATAGGAGAGATTAGGGAATAGTCTTCAAAAGAGGTTTCAACCAATTTGGCAATGTTAAAAGACAGTAAAACACTTATGTATTGATGCAGGACTTTGAAGTGAAGCACTAAAAGGAGCAGGAGACTTAATACTAAGAGCGTTAATTAACGTTTATGTGGTGATGAGCAGAGTACTTCTTACACAAGGCAGTGCAAGCTTTGATGAAGCATGTGCTTAACTGTCTCACTCCATTATCATGTCTTATTAAATATGCTCCTAAAATGTACTGTGGCTTTTGATAAAGAAACCAGCAAGTCAGTGTTTATGATATATAGATCATCATTCGTAAAGAAAGAATGACTCCTGGGATGACTTTGAAAGATGTGCACAAAATTTCATACAAGTTCTATGGACAAATACTGCAATTAGCTTTTGGTTCTCATGCCGTATAATGCTACTTCTGGTCATGTCATTTGTGAGCACTTAATAGCTGTTTTTTTCAGTATTAGATAACTGCAACCTACCCTACTCCAGAATGAAAAAATGTTTAATAAGAGGCATTAATATAAAGAGGGTTTTAATTACTATGGAAGTTTATCAGTAGAATGGAAATTTCTTTTAGATATTAGTCTATCTGTGCTTTGTGACCCCAGAATATATACCTAATTCGATTTTCTCTGGAACAGTGAATGCAGATTTGCACTCTGAAATTCATCCGATTTTACGAAGATACAGCAGAAGATTAGAGGATAACAAAGCTTGAAAATGTGTATTTGATTAACTTTCCTTACAAAGTGGGCTAAAAGAGTCTTCTTGTATATTTATATAGTCTTATCTTTCTATTATTATACAAATCTCACTTTCTAAAATGTGATGTCTTTTAGCACATACACTTTGGCATAAATTAAGAGAAGATGATCCTACTATAACAAATCCTTTATCCAGAAGAGCTTTTAAATTTATCCCAATACTCCACAGTCTGTTTATTAGATTATAAATTTCTCACTAAAGGGAAATGCTAGGTACATGGAGTTCATTTTACGTAGCCACTAGTGAATTGGTAGTTCAGTCTCTTAGAACTGCTAGAAAATTGGCTTTTAGAAATATATTGTAATAGGACTTCTTAAGGGTTTGGCCCCATATAATTGGTAGAGCAATCGGACAGCAGTAATTTAAATCTGCTATTCCATCTTCTCATTAAAAAAGGGCATATATGTATCCTGTTAGACACTTCACTTTATAGAACTAATGTATTTTTAAATTAATACTGGAAATTGCTTTGTGTCTTGATTTAATGGTAAACCTTGATGGTTTCAAGTTTCATGCAATAAGTAGACACATAATATGTTTAGTTAAGAGTATCATATATTTAAAGACAGGTGAACATAGACTTGAGCCCTCCCCCCATCTCCCACAACTACATTACAAATCTCTACATCATGGGTTAACAAGAAGCATTTATAAATGAGTCTCGTGACAGCCTCATGTAGGGGCATTAGCACTGCAATATGCATCTTTTCCTTACACACAGAGGGCTTTTTCCCAAGTGTCCCACTCTCCAGCAATTCAAGTCCTTGGTGGTAATATGGCCTATTCCCTCCCTGCCTTTTTTGCTTGCCTTCCCCTTTCCAGCCCTCTGCATATGCCCTGCATGTTTCCTTGTGCTAGATATTCTTTGGCTGGTTTTCAAAGCTAGGCATCTGATAAATGTCTGGTCAGGCTGTCCCTGGTGACTAGGCACGGTCAGGCTATCCCTGGTGATTAGGCACTTGGTTGCTGCCAAATAGAGTGTGTAACAGGAGTGAATGGATGGCTGCCATTCCCTTCATGGCTGGGTTAATTTGGTTTCTCAACTTCTTCCCATTGCTAAAATAAGGCAATTTTAAGAAATTTGTCATGTGAAGGTTTTACCTCTCTTTGACCTAGCCAGCTGAGTAGGAAACTATCTAGATGATAAGCATACATGATTTTTTATTTTATGGGGAAATTAATCTAAAAATGTAGTATAAGAAAAGAAAATAATTTGGGTTTGGTGTAACTTGGTGCTGACCTTTATCTTTTTTTTTTTTTTTTTTTTTAACTTAATCAAATATTTTTCTGCATTTATTCAAGTACTCTGGAGAAGAGTGAGCTTTCTTCTTTATAGCCTAGTTCAGTACTCCTGGTCTGATGCATGTGTTTCATGGGTCTGAAAGGCTTAGGCAAGGTGAAGTGTATGAAAGGCTATTGTATTTGTGGAAGAAAGTTAACAGTTTGTGCCAGGGCACTCCCTGCAATATATACCTGAAAAATGTAGCAAGGTGGCAATGGCCTCAAGATGAGACTGGGTAGGTTTAGCTTGGACATTTGGAAAAGGTTTTTCATGGAGAAAGTGGTCAGGCACTGGAATGAGCTGCCCAGGGAGGTGACTCACCAACCCTGGATGTGTTTAAGGATTGTTTGGATGTGGTGCTTAGGGATATGGTTTAAGGTTAATCTTGTAGAGTAGGGTTATAGGTGGGACCTGGTGATCATAGAAGCAACCAGGTTCAAGAGACCTCCCAAGATGCCACGAAGATGATCAGAGGGCTGGAGCACCTCTGCTATGAGGACAGGCTGAAAGAGTTGGGGCTCTTCAGCCTGGAGAAGATGAGGCTTCGAGAAGACCTTATAGTGGCTTTCCAGTATCTGAAGGGAGCCTACAGGAGGGCTGGGGAGGGACTATTGACAAGGTCTAGTAACGTCAGGACGAGGGGGAATGGGTTTAAGCTGGAAGAGGGGAGATTTAGACTGGATATTAGAAGGAAGTTCTTTAGAGTGAGGGTGGTAAGACACTGGAACGGGTTGCCCAGGGAGGTTGTGGATGCTTCCTCCCTGGAGGCGTTTAAAGCCAGGCTGGATGAGGCCTTGAGCAGCCTGCTCTAGTGGGAGGTGTCCCTGCCTATGGCAGGGGGTTGGAGCTGGGTGATCCTTGAGGTCCCTTCCAACCTAGACCATTCTGTGATTCCAAGATCATTCAGTCCAACCTATCACCCAGCTCTATCCAATCAACTGGACCATGGCACTAAGTTCCTCATTCAGTTTTTTCTTGAACACCTCCAGGGATAGCAACTCCACCACCATCCTGAGCAGCCCATTCCAATGCCAATCACTCTCTCTGTGAAGAACTTCCTCCACAGTCTGATCCTGAGAGTCTTTTCCAGCTTGAATGTTTCTGTGAATCTGTGACTTCTCTAAAACATGAACCCTATCTAAAATACTCTAGCTTAAATTTTACAAACTGTTTGTATGATCTGAAAATAAGTTTTCTTTAGACACAAAATAAAGGTTTGGGTTTTAATTTGCAACATTAAATTCTATAGGTTGGAAGATTTGCTTTTACCGATTTAAAAAGTTGGGTTTTTTTAAATGAAAAGTGTAATGAAATTACTTGTTCCTCAAGATAAAAATGATGCTGAAAAAGACAGGAAAAGCAGCTTCCTTTGTTAAAGTCTATCCATTCCAGTTTGTTATGGATTTAGATTGGTGTTTGGCCTGGATTTTGTATTTTGATATTGTTGCTATTCTTTTGCAGACGGTTAGAACAAAACTCAATCAAGGTTATACCTCCTGGAGCTTTCTCACCGTACAAGAAACTTCGAAGAATGTATGTACTAAATAATTTATATTAAGCTTCTATTTTCCCATATACATACATATAATTCTATAAAACATTAGTCAAGGTCATAAAGCACTGCAGTCAGTGTGTGAGTGTTTAAGAATGTTTGACCGCTGGAAGATTAACTGATACGGCAACCTGATAATTAAGATCACAGAGCAATTGTCACATTAATAATACCTGATTTTTTCTGAAATATGCTTCTGCATGGAAGCAATATGTTATTGTAGTGAGCATGCTATAGAAAATATATATTTAATGGGGACAAGCCACTGTTATTTTGTAATATCTTTGAGGTTGTATAGTCCTATGGCCACGGCAAGCAGGAAATCCTTTATAATTAGGAAAAGTAAATCTATTTGTCACTTTATTTTTTTCAAGCATATGAAAGGTCTAATTTTAATGATTTTGACATTTTGTTCCAGTGTATTGGCAATGTAAATTATTTTCTCTTAATTTTTTTGGCAGTGTTTCATAGAAATATTTTAATTTCTCTTTCCCTTCCATGCCTAATTCTAGTTACATACTCTTTTAACATTTGCTATTTTAGAAATAGCTTGAATTAATTGAATCAAATTTCATTTATTTCAGTGACCTGAGCAATAACCAGATCTCTGAAGCAGCTCCAGATGCATTCCAGGGTTTACGCTCACTCAATTCACTGTAGGTATCTGAACTGTAAAACAGGAAGCAAATTTCTCATATTCTTACAGTGAATGTTCAGATATATTTGATCAGTTCTGAAAGATGTAAAAATAAATACAGAATATAAGAATGATAATTTTGTATTGAATCACAGCTGGGCACAAAAAACCCTTTAAAATATATCTTTTGGGTTTTTTATAAACATGTTCATGGCAAGGACTTGAACAAAATCAAACTAAAGTTATTTAGCCTAGAGAAAAGGAGACAAGAGGCTGAGGGGAAATTGAAGTGAGACGTGTTAGTCTCATCTCCCAAGTAACAAGAAATGGCATCAATTTCCACCAGGTGAAGTTTAGATTGGATATTAGGGAAAACTTTCTTCCCCAAAAGGGTTGTCAAGCCCTAGACTAGGCTGCCCAGGGAAGTGGTCAAGTTCCCATCCCTGGAGGTGTTTAGAAGACGTGTGGATGTGATGCTGAGGGACAAAGGTTAGTGGTGAACTGGGTAGTGCTAGCTTTACAGTTGCACTGAATGATCTTAAAGGTCTTTTCCAGCCTAAATGATTCTGTGATGTTATGATAAACGTTTATTTTGTTCCTCAGTCATTCTTACAAACAGCAAATCCACTTACCAAGGCCTCTTGGAAAGGATGTAAACAGTGAGGAGCTGATTCTGCTCAGAACTGTTTGGGCAACCAAGCTGTTGGGAAAATGTGCAATCCTGCTAGCTCACAGGACCACAAGGGTCTTGTAACTGTCAAATTGTTGCTGTCCAATTCCCTTCAAGAAAATGAAAATTTATTTATTTTTACAGTCAAAATCACATTCTTTATGTCCTTCATTATGGCAGCTTCATTTGCTTTCTTATTTCTTGGTACAGCGTCCTCTATGGCAATAAAATCACAGAACTTCCAAAAGGCCTTTTTGAAGGACTCTTTTCTCTGCAGTTGCTGTGAGTATGTTTTCAATGTTTCTTTTGTTTTGGGATAACTCACAAAGGTAAATGTGATGAGAGAAGAACTGGCAGGAAATCCTGTATGTAAGATTAGACCATAATAAAACCAAATTAATGTTAAAGCTGAAGGGGTCAAGGCTGTTGTAGACCAGCTTGCCATTTATTCACAAATTTTGTCATATCTCAGCCTAAAATGGTTGAAATTAAGCTATTCTCTTGTGTGGATCTTATAAGAATAAAACACATATGACACTGTCTTGCCCTATAAACAACAAATGGTATGTATAAAGTTGTGTGGGAACAATAGAATTCATATTTGTATGATTCATTCAGAGAATATATGTAGTGGAAATGCTATACAATTATATTTCTAGATCTACCCATGGAAGAACTTAGTTGCACTACAGTTTCATTAATGGCTTTTAGAATTTTCTGACTGTACAGTTATCTGTTAACTTCACCTGCTGTTTCATTGAACACGTTTGAAATTTCCATGTGTACTCTTATAAAATATTTATATTCAATACTGGGAATAAAGAAGAATGTGTTGTTGATATGTTCAACAAACATTGCCAATATTTAGCAGAAGAGGCTGAGCACTTGTGTGTAAAAGAATTTTGTGAAATGGGCTGTGGAATAACAGTAGCGGTTTTGGAAGAAATTGTCCCAAGATAACTGACTGGTTGATTTATGACTTCTTAAAGACTTTAAAACTTCTTGCTACTTGATTAGAAGTATTTAAGGTCCAGACTTCATAGTGTAGTGATTGGCAAAATGTCTGCTCTTAACAGCTCATTGAAGATGGCAAAACAATGAGGAAATAGAAAATGCAAGTTCAAGCACCACCTAGGATTTAGTATTTTGATCTATTTTAGTCACAAATTAGTAGAGTAGTCGGACAGTATGCATTCCTGGTTTACTTGAAAGAGATTTGAGTTATAAAAATATGTTTCAGATTCTGTAAAAGAAAAATAGACAACTCTGAGTTTCTGTTTATTTTATGTTAAAAAATAAAATGTTTGTAGCATGATATATTTTGCATAGCTAATACATTTCAGTCTAAGAAAGTTCTACTTGTATAGTGAAACTTTTTTATCAGAGCATTAGTTTTCAAATCCACCCTTCCATTCAATTTCTCTCTGGAAATTGTGAAGGGAAAAAAGAGAGAGAAATTTTGGTTATAAAAACACATCTCATCCAGTTGAATGACATCTTGTTTCTTTCTCTTCAAAAGCATGAAAGAGTTGATTTAGATTGGCTTGTTTGCTTTAACTTTAGAAGTCTGGGAGGTGCAGGGAAGAAAAGGTTCCCTTTCAAGATGGAAAGGAAAAAGGATCCAAGACAGATTTGGATATATTCCATGCCACCGGTTTTTACTACAACTCTGTTAATGCGGCAGCATGCTGATTAGTAACGTATAATTAAAAGTGCCACTGCACATCTCTTCCAGCTAATGAACACAGTGTTCAGTTCCCTTTTTGTTTGTTTATTTGTCTGGCAAAGGGAACTAGTTTTCCTTGCAGATACTTGATTTTTTTTAAGCTTGTTTCTTCTCACAGACAAATACCACACACATGTTTTGCCAGCACATATAAGAAACGTGATTTCATCTAATTAAACTCACACATTTCAACCCCTCAGTGCAAATAAATACTTAGGAATAATTTCCAAACACCTAAGATATTTCAATTCACTGAAATACTTTCTGTCACTGTCAGTTAATATTTGTTACTACAGCTCTCCTCCTGATTACAAATGTGCACAAAGGCTTATCTGTGAAAACTGCTGAAGCTGCAGCAACACTGAGCAGGTTCTTTCAATTTTATAATTGTCTTCCGTTGAACAGATTATTGAATGCTAACAAGATCAACTGCCTGCGAGTTGATGCTTTTCAAGATCTGCACAACTTGAATCTTCTTTCTTTGTATGACAACAAGCTTCAGACAATTGCAAAAGGCACCTTCTCACCCCTACGTGCAATTCAGACCTTGTATGTATGCTCTTGTTTACGGTTGTCTTTAGCATGACTCCATATTCTACAATCTACTGAAAATAACAGACTTCTGAGACCAGAGGGAAATAATGTGTGAAATTATCATTCTTTTTCCTCATGAAAGGCATTTGGCTCAGAACCCATTTATCTGTGACTGCCATCTGAAGTGGCTGGCGGATTATCTTCATACAAACCCCATTGAGACCAGTGGTGCCCGTTGCACCAGCCCCCGCCGTCTGGCAAACAAAAGGATTGGCCAGATCAAAAGCAAGAAATTCCGCTGCTCAGGTAATTTTTGTAGTTCAGCAGCTATTTTTCTTTTATGGGCAAAACCAGTGGTTGTAGAAGTTCTAATGAAGGCAGCTGGCTCTCTATGGAATTACTAAACATTGGAGAATCTTTTTGAGCTCTTTGACTGAAGAGGGGGAAATCCTGGAAGTCATAGACTATTGGATCACGGAACATTGCTATAGTTAAAACATTTGGCACTATTTTTTAGTAGCATTAAATCTAACAAAAGAAATGCAATATATAATACTTCAGAACAAAATGCTGAAGTTATTCACTACAAGTATCACCTACATTAATCATTCAGTAAAATTTCCACAAGGCTCTGGATCTAAAATCTATCTTGCTAAATATAGAAACATGACATACTCATTTTATACAGGGACCTTACCTCATACTGAAATTTACTGTTTTCTTTTTTTCTAATCTTGTTCCATTTCCTACTTGCATTTCTCTAAATCCTAACTTTTGTCATACGGTATCCAGCTGTTCCAGGTGCATTTCACATTCTACAATATATTCAGTCTCAAGTGCAAATACCAGATGAGAACCGTTTGTAATCCATGTTCCAGATACATTTATGACTACTCACACTTTGTTGTTTATCAGCTCTTGTTGTGAACAGACTTTTTTTTGCTCAATTATCTGTAGTTAACTGTAGTCCATACTTAATCTAATAAAACTCATTCTTTGCTTGCTGACATTCAGGTGCATCTTCTATTTTTTTTTTCTCTTTATTTAGCTAAAGAACAGTATTTCATTCCAGGTAGGTTTGGCTCTGCAGTGAGATTGACTAACTGCAGATACTCTCTCCTTTCCCCCCCCAAAAAAGCAGAGTTTGTTATAGCTTTTAGGAAACCAATGCATGTATATTAACACTAGTCAATTTCTGTAGCTAGACATAATTTTCCCTTGTAGCTTACTGGTTCTGTTTTCTGAATATAAGAGCTTAGCATGTAGCTCCATATCCTTTTTATTGTTTCACAAATTTGCGCATAACCAATGGGAATTATACCTCTTAAATTCCACCCTAAATTATTTAGAAGGTTGCACCTGCTAATTCATATTTCAAATTACACCTTTACTTACCTTGCACCTTGCCTTTTCTGCTGCTGCTGTTTTTAAAACGTAGCTCCTGAGCTGCTTTTAAACACAGGAAACCACACTAACATCAAAGAGCTAGTACAACTTCGAAAAATATTTTCAAAAATGAATATTTTCTTGCCTTGCTTTCATGCTCTGTGCTAGCTGCTGCTGCTGCTTGCTCACCCTTCTTGTGTTTACAAAATCACAGTGGAATGCTTGGAAAAGAAAGCTGATATTCTTCGTTGAAGGCATTCTGTGGTCACACACATACAATGAATCAGAAATGTTTTCCATTAAAGAAAACACGACTGTAGAGTCGAGGTGAAACAGCAAGCCATACACTGCTTAAAGCTACAGCAAGTCTGTGATGTTTTCACAAAAGGATTTACTGATGTTGGCCCTAGCTCTTTGAAATATGTTTGTTTCTTTATTTTAACTTGCTTGTCAGGTGTGTGCACTGATTTCTTAACAGAAAAAAAACTCAACCATGCACTTGCATTATGTTCCTAACATTATAAATGATTGATTGGCAAAATAAATGGAAGAATAATGAATCTATTGATGTAATACAGTATGTGATTTGCAAACAGGGTTTTCTGCCATAGTCTAAGATCTAGAAAAACATCTACAACAATTGTTTATGACACCAGTGCACTTGTTCTTTCCAGTACTACAGGTATATTTTCACTCTGCAGTGGTCTTTGTCTTTTAAGTGAGTTTGTTTAACAGCTCTTCTAATGCTGTGTGATGTATCACTTAAATTTGCAGCAATCATGAAATTCTTCATTCCCTCTTACTAATATGTTGGTTTAAGAAAAGACAAAATGAAATACAAAGTAAGGCAGCAATTTATCAGCACTGGCAGCTGCAAAAATGTGTTTTAAAGCAGCATAAAACAGAGGGGGATTCAATTTCTCACACCTGTAGTACCACTCAATTCCTTAATGAGTAGAACAGCTGTATTCTGTATTCTTGCCACACAGTGACTTCTGCTGAACCTTGCCAGCACAACTTTTGTCTCTTGAGTTAGAAGTGGGTCTTCTAGCCAGCAAATATCTTCACAGCCTCTTTATAATATGGACACACAAGTAGTTTAAATTTGTTTATATAGATTTGTTTATATACCCTTTATGCTATTCTTGGGAAATAAAAACAACTACTAAACAAACAAACAAAAAATTAATCAAAAAGTGATACAGACTCCTTAAAATACAGCTTCTATGCTTTTGCCTTCGATCAGGTTAACAGGGAGATGCCATATAAAATTATTTCAGCTGTTGGAGACTTTATCCCTTAATATTTAGGTTGNGCTTATACCCATTCCCCCTCGTCCTAACATTACTAGACCGTGTAAATAGTCCCTCCCCAGCTTTCCTGTAGGCTCCCTTCAAATACTGGAAGGCCACTATAAGGTCTCCTCGAAGCCTTCTCCTCTCCATGTAGGAGGTGAAAAATGCATTCATAGCCTTTCTTATTGGTTATTTTAAAGTTCTAAACACTTCAGTAGCTACTGTAAAAATATTAGCATTTCTTTAAAATATAAAAATATATCTGAAGACACTAGGAAGTTTTAGTAGAATTTCAATGACTACATTTGGGAGGTTAAAGGTTGTATAAATACTAAACCATTAATTTTAAAAGATGTGGTTTGTCTCCTAGCTCAAAGAAATAATTCATGTAGCTCTATCATATGTATTACTTAAATATTTAGAAACACTACACAACATAGTATGTGACAAGTGTTGGGATTTTATTTTCCTCCCCTGAGGAATTGCTTTTCCTGTTTCTTCAGTTCATTAAGGTTTTAAGTGGCATAGCATGTGTGTGTATATACATATATGTATGTTCAAAGGAGCAGCTTTTAAAGAATACATTCAAATTAGTGAAGAATAATGCATAGGAGGCTTTATCATCTTGTATGAAATCTGTAATTAATCTCAAAATTTTCTCACTTTAATGCCACTTAAATTATTCTCTCTGCTGAAGTTGGTACCCCTTCTAATCAAACTAAAGTTAAGTAGAGAACATGAGATGTTAGTTCATGTTTTTGTCTTAATTGGGATTACTCTGTCTTTCTTTCCTCCTTGGCTATCTTTACTTTTGCAGGAGTTCACCATTTTGGCTGTAAGTAAAGTTCAGTGTCTGAGCTAAATCACAATGTACCTCCCAGCCCTGATGCACCTTCTACTAGTCTCAGTCTTTTCACCTTTGTCCAAGAAGAACCCACAGGTCCTTTCAGCTTCTCTTTGTTTTCTTTGTCACCCACCCCCAGTTCCTTACTGGATGTTTTCTCCTGATATGTTTAGGACGTTTTCTTTGACTGACTCTGGGAAATGGTGGAGGAAACTTTCAATGTGATTGTTTTTTTATTATTATTTTTTATTTATTTATCTTGTGACAGTAATACTGTTACTGTGACACTGGACATTCAGTAATAAGAATGCCATGTCACGTGAGCAAGTATTAAACTTCAAATGCTTTTGTAAGTTATACTACTCCTTCCTCTTTTCCCTTGCTCTTATCCTTGGCCTAATGGATGCAGTTTTGATAACATAGCGAGATTTTCTGTTGTGCTTGATCTAACCATGTGGTTGTGAGGTATGAGTAAAACATGGTTCTGTCAAGCACCATGGAACGTCACGCAGCTTTCTACAGCATGGCAAGCTGCTGAGGCTTAAGTCAGGATCACACATACTTTAAATTAAAGCTGAAAACAGGGCTTTCAATCTTGTGTTTGAGATGATGTGGAGTATCAGGACTATTTGAAAAAAAATAAAATTCACAGAGTTTAATGAAGTCTAATACAAATTTATAACAAGAGAAAGAGAAAAGGTGGCATTCAGGATCTTGAATATTTTTTTATTCTGGATACAGAGAAAGAAAATAAATTCTAAAAGAATCAGTGGCACTTGTGTGATTAGCTAAAAACGAGGCTAGATTGGCTGACAACATAATCAGCAGAAAGTACAGCTGTGAAAAGCTCAAGTTAATGTATCCTGTTATGTGAAGTTGGTCACAGTATCTTTTTCCAGTATATCTCAAGCCCCTATATTTAACCCTCTCTTGAAGCCCCTGTGTCTGTTGAGTATCACCAAGTTTATCATACATTTCCCAAGTTGCCCACCCGTTATCTGCATTGCAGACATCTTTTCCACCTTCTCACAAGAAGCAGACCTTACACTTTATTGACTCAGTATCTGTATTTTGACTTGACTCTTCCATAGGCACTGAAGATTACAGATCCAAATTGAGTGGAGACTGCTTTGCAGATTTGGCTTGCCCTGAGAAATGTCGCTGTGAAGGGACCACAGTGGACTGCTCCAATCAGAAACTCAACAAAATTCCTGACCACATCCCACAGTACACAGCAGAGTTGTAAGTAGTTGAACCCATAATAATGCATTGTTTGCTTATGGAAAGGCTGACCAACATTTTCAGATGTAAAACTATAGCATTACTATTTTTGAACAACGAAAAATAAATGTGACTTCTGTCAGGCACTTCAAAGGACTAGATATTAATGGAAATTAAATATGATTTATGTCAGTATCATGAAGACTTAAATACTTATGCTAAATAGAATAAAGGAACTCTTCCACAATTACAGTTCTTCATTACAAGAGCTACCCACTTAGATTTTTAAAATATTTTTTTAAAGACATTGTGGTTTATTTTGCTTTTTATTTTAACCTCAGAAGCATACAGTAAACAGAGGTCTACCTTAGAACGTGCTAAGATGCATAACAAAACAGAGCTGATTCTTCTTAATGCAAAGCACACATTGTGTGTGCCAGACAGGAGACCAGAGGAAGATAAAGCAGACAAACAAGACAGAGTTGGGCTAAGATAACAATATAATGAATAGAGATGAGCAGAAAAGAAGTCACAGATGATTACTTGCTTAATAAGTGCCGTATGGGAATGATTTGTAAGCATTACAACTGAAGTGGTCTTCAAGGAGGGACTGAAAGACAAAATTAAGACAGCTTTACAAGGTTTTTTCCATGCATGAAGTATGCTGAGGTGCTTGAAGGATCAGCAAAAGGCAAGAGATGAAAGTGGCTGTCACTGACAGGGCAAAGCAGAGAGGGAATGGTTTTATTTTTCCTAGGAGATACAGCTTAAAGAATAAGGCAGAATGTTGAGGGACAAAAAAGAGAAACTTTGATTTGATGTAGTGAGGCAGGAACAGAGATGTAGAGACAAGAGTACTGTGATCAAGTTGTGACCCACAAAGGTGAGGTGAACAGAAGTATGGCACATCTCTTACAAGGCAATGAGTCTGCAACTGGCCTCAAGGCAATAGTACAGAAGTGAAGGTATGAAATTTGAGACCAGTATTTTTACTATCTGTTCAAGAAAGGGAAATTTGAAACTGAAATAACTGTGTAAACATATCTGTCTCTGAGCTGTGTGAAGGAGCTGAACTTAGTGATGTTCTAATTAGAGATATAAATGGTAATTCCAGTTGCGCTCAGAATGATTCTTAGCAGGATTCATGTTTAATTCTGTCTGCTCTGAAGAAATAACAATTTAGTATTTAATTGTTGTATTTCATATTCATTTACATGTGGAAGAGAAACTGTCAAGTGTTTTCTTTCCCTAATTATGATTCATAGATCTTAAATTCAGAAGAAACAATTAAATCATCGACTCATCTGCCATGTATCCTAAACTTTGAAATTTCAGTCAACAAAAAATTGTATTTGATTAAAACATAATTCATATTCTGTTACAGTACTTCTTTCAGAAAGCACCACTTTTATTTGAAGGTATGAGTGGATTAAAAATCTACTGTTTCACCAAGAGTGTGAAAGAAGTTAATCACCTCCCTTTGCTTCTGTTGAAATCTTTTAAAATGTGATCCAGTGCTTCTTGATGGAATATGCCTCTCTTCAACTTCCATTATTGCTTCTTTTGTGTTTTTTGTCATTAAAACCCCTTTTCTATCCAGCACTTTATCCAAGTGAGATGGTCTTTAACTGTAACAAAGTCGCTATACAACCTTCTTCCTGATAAGATGTACAGATTGTTCTTTAAGTCTTTTGGTATAATAACAATTTCAACAGCCTTGCAAGTATTCTAGAGAGCATAAAGGAATCATTTCTGCTTTTTTTTTATGTCTTCAGAAATACAATTTCTTTAGCTAAATATACTCTTCTGGTACTTGCCTCAGTGATGCAAGAGTAACAGCTCTTTCTCTTTTTTCTCTGTTGTTCACAGTCTTTGATACACTGCATTTGTTGCTTCTCTTGAGACTTTGCAGTCTAGTTCTAGGACTACTCTGAATTCCAGTTCACAGCACATAACTAGCATACACTGGAAGAACAGTTAGTTAGCTTTTCTTTTTACCTACCAAATCTGAGATTTGTTAGAGTCAAACAACTCTGATGTTTTTATGACAATTATGAGGAAGACTGCATTATTTTACACAAGGTGCTGTTTGGAGCCGAGATGCAGCTGTGAAAAGAAAATTCATTATGTAGATTGCACCAATAATGATATCTCATAAAAAACACTATTCCTTCAGAGTGGCTGTTTTTAAAAATACTTAGTTGTAAAAGATGGAACAATTCATAAATGAGCCAAGTGCTCTTCTGTTTCTATTTTGGCACTTGCTCACAGTCTTTCAAAAAGCCAGTGAAAGATCTGTCCAATCTGCTGTGGACGTATTTGAGATCAAGTACAAGCTTGTAAATGCACACCAGAAAAGAAAACATTCAGGTAGCATTCAAATATATACAGGAAAATTCAAGAAACAATTTGATAAATCACTCAAATGATGAAAACTAAAAGAAAAAAAAATTGGTCTTGTGTGTTCCATTTTTTTTTAGTGATTTTACAATAGCAAATATGATACCAGATCCTAATAAGATAGTTTTACCATGGTAATAGAATGGAAGCTTCTTGCAAAAGAATTTAGCGGTTCTAAGATCTAAAGTAAATAATCTCCACCCACAGAAAAGCCATATGATCCATGTGGTCTTTCCTCTGTCCACAACCCATAATTTGCAAGTCTCTTTATTTGTGGATATACCCTCAGTGATAATGCATGGTTTGTGATCTTCTGTGTACTTAGTGTGGTATGCAAATGTTCCATGCATATCAAAACAACCTCCTTCTGTCTTCTCTTAGTTTGGTTCCGTGCTGGAATTAGTAGTAAATAATTGTAGTACTTTCAGATTTACAACCTTAATTTCCCTTTTGGCTGTCATTGAGAAAAAGCAGGAATGAAAGATGAATGAGCGGCTTTCTTTTAGATTCTAGGTTTTGGCAGGGGAAGGATGTGTGAATCTTGTTTTGCAATAACGCAATTTGGTTCATTATGCCAAATTTCATTTCACAGTGATCTTGTCAGTGATCTCTTTTCCTTCCAGTTTAAGATCTCCACATAAAAGTTGGGCAAACTCTGTTCCGTGATAAGACAATTCTATTAAACCATATAAAGAATCTATGATTAATAATTTCTGTTTTCTTTTCAAGAGAGGAAATAGGCAATACTGGATCAGTGCAGGTATTTTTTAAATTACAGATAGTCCTCTAGCCTAGCACTTGCTAAAGATATACTATGCTGGAACAGGCTTGATACCTGGGGCGGGAAAGATCAGTAAAGATCAGTATCCAGCTAATTGTTGCTCATTGTGTACCTTCTTGTAATGTTGCAAAGCAGAATTTAATACTTGCTTACACAATAGATGTATTGAATGATGTGGTCTGAAGAAAACCCATGGTCAGAGAAGTTTTGTAAAATTTGGTAGGCTTATGCAGTGTGTTTCAGTCCCTATTCAAAAGAAGCAGTGAGTATAAAGTAATTAGTTTATTCTTGTAAATTGTGTTGTGTGAGCACCTCCAGATGTCTGGCAGGCCCCACCTGATATCCTTTAAAGAACAGGAAACTAATCTCCAGTGATTTATATGTATTTCTTAAAGACTTTTATTTTGGAGTTGCCATGAAATCCTTCTTCAGTTATTTTTTTGTTTGTTTGTTTTCCTTTTCTTCAAAAAAAAAAAACAAACCAACTTACATATTTCTCTGCAGTTATAGTTGTGTGATATTTTGTGACCTGGTTTTGAATCTGTATGTCCTACGGATGCATAACTTTAAGGAGAATGTTCATTGTCAGGAATCACCAGAATTAGAAATGTCACTATATATGGAATTGTTCCTCATCTGCCAGTTAAACACCAACTATTGAGTTAAACCACTTTGAGAAGTTCACTTAGTGTGGAACTTTCTGTACCAAAGCCTGAATATTTTTTTTTAAATTGATGTCATTTCTTGTAGGCGGCTAAATAACAATGAATTTTCAGTCCTGGAAGCTACTGGAATCTTTAAGAAACTTCCTCAGCTGCGTAAAATGTAAGTGCAACTTCAGCGACCTTGTCTATTCCGAGAGCATTTCGTCTCCTTGCTCTGCTTCTCCACCTTCCTTACTTCTTATCTATAACAGCTTTGATATATTCATATAAGAAATCAAGAATGGTTTTAAATTAATCACTGAGGTAGGTCAGATCTGGCAGTTCTTCTCCATGGACTAGACAGTGCCAGAAACAACTCATGGAGTACAGCTCTGGCACCTTCAGCACGGTGTATAAGCCAGCTGGTCTGTTATGCAGCCACAGCAGGGAGCTCACAGTCTAAGTGGCTCAAAAATAGGTTCCAGTAAACTTTTGTAACTTCCTGCGCTACTCCCTAACCAGGCAATTTTGCCTTTTTCAGCACATTTGATTTTGTGCTTCATTAAGCTATCATTAGATGAGGAGAATATCAAAATTAAATGACTGAGGAAAAAATAGTTTGATAGCTCATCCATGTAAGTCCATCTTCACAGTTCACGTTCTAGGAGGAGTTTATAATCTTACCAGTTGCGGTTGTTACCAGGAATAGATCTATGAAAAGCTTTTCTCTTGCTTTTGTAAAAGGCGTATTTAAGAGTAGATCATTTAGACTCAGTGACTCTATCCTGAATCTTTTGAGGATTAAATCCAAACATAGAGGAAGTGAAGGAAAGTGCAAGTGAAACTAGATAAGGTTAATTAAAATGATGCCCTGTTTTGTAGTCACCAAGTCACGGTGATTTTTAAAAGTCCAGTTTACATTACCAATGAGCAAAACCTCAAGGGGAGCAGGAGTATTACTAAAACTATTGTTAGTCTTACTCAGATCCTCGCTGGCAGCTGTCACGATCACAATTAGTTAAATAACTATTACTGATTTATTTATTTTTGGTTTTGTTAGTGAACAAATATTTAAAAATCCAAAGCAAAAATCAACTTTGCTTTTGAGCTAACTACTCAAGTACACCTTGCCACTACTAATTAGGCTGAGATACTTCAAAAAAGAATGTGGGGATTTCTGATGCAGCAATGTTCTGGTACTATACAGTAGAGTTTTCATTGCTCTTGAAGGATCCTGGACTAGGTCTTCTAACAGCTACAAAGTACCTTTGAAATAAATAAAATACTTGATGTGCCACACTTGCACATGAACACACATGCATCAGTTGTTCATATTTAAGAAAAAAAAAAAGAAAATATAGTATCAGGTTATAAAGGCAGCTTAATAAACATGTCATGTCATCTAAAGCTAGTTTGCTGCTTTTTAGTTGAGAAGGTGTTCAAGTCAAAAGGAAGAAAGAAAAGGAAGAATATTAATCAGTCTCACCATAGCTGACTGCTGGAACTCCCAAGAGCTTTTGAAATCTGCATAATTGAGGAAAGACAAAATTGAGAAAGCCTTAATGGAAAGTTACCATTTTTAATAATAGTGATTAGTAACTTCCTAATATAGTTATCAGTTATTACAACATTTTTCAACTCAGACAATGATACAGTGACTGGAAAGCAGAGAGGTATTGATGTTACAGAGACATCAATACAAACGAATTCTGTATCTTCCTGGAGCTCACGTTTCTTCTGGAGGTTCAAATGGATGCAGAGGTCTATCTGCACAGATGACATTGAAAAATTAGGGCCTAAATGTTTAATTGCTGTGATATTTTGATTAGCCATGCAGCATTAATCTTTAAAATATTCCTGTGAAGTGGGTGAAGTAGTATCTATGTTACATGACTAACAAATAACATTTCAGGAAACAAAGTGTTGGACACAGATAAGCCATCTGAAGAAAAACAATGAGTTTCTTGTTTCCAGTATTGTACAGCACTTTACAGGAGAGACCGAACTAAATCAGAGTGATGACTGCAGATGTTGTCTGCCTAGGCTTCAATAGGGCCCTTGATACTACTTCACACAGCATTCTCCTAGAGAAACTGGCTGCTTGTTGGGATAAAAATGTCTTAGATGGCCAGGCCCAAAGAGACCACTCTCTTTTTTTAAATCCGCTTGGCAGCCAGTCACAAGTGGTAATCCCCAGAGCTCAGTACTGGGGCCTGTTCTGTTTAGTATCTTTATCAGTGATCTGGACAATGGGATTAAAGGTATTTTCAGTGCATTTGCAGACAACATCAAGTTGAGCAGAAGTGTTGATCTGCTGGAGGGTAGGGAGCCTCTAGAGATGGATTTGGACAGGCTAGATCCATGTGCCAGTGCCACTGGGATGAGGTTCAACAAGGGCAAGCACTGAGTCCTGCACCTGGGTCACAACAACCTGACACAACACTACAGGCTTGGAGCAAAGTGGCTGGAAAACTGCCCAGCACAAAAGGACCTGGTGGTGTTGGCAGACAGGCAGTTGAATATAAGCCAGCATGTACCCAGGTGGTCTAGAATGCCAACACCAGAGTGGCTTGTATCAGAAATTGTGTGGCCAGAAGGACCAGGGAAGTGATCTTGCTGAGGTACTCAGCCCTGGTGGGGTCACACCTCAAATACAGTGTTCAGTTT
This sequence comes from Tricholaema leucomelas, assembly GCA_013400475.1. Classification (NCBI taxonomy): domain Eukaryota; kingdom Metazoa; phylum Chordata; class Aves; order Piciformes; family Lybiidae; genus Tricholaema lacrymosa; species Tricholaema leucomelas. The sequence continues at coordinate 1,238,477 of WAAF01001760.1, read as the reverse complement.
TGGGACCTTCTCTACAAGAAAAATACTAAGGTTCTGGAGAGTATCTGAAGGAGGGCAGCAAAGATGGTGAAGAGTCTAGAGCACAAGTCTTATGAGGAGGGACTCAACAACTGTAGTTTTTTTTTCTGGAGAACAGGAGATTGATGGGGGGACCTTGCCACTCTCTACAACTACCTGAAAGGAGATTGTAGTGAGGTGGTTTTTCATCTTCTTTCAAGTAACAAGCAATAAAATAAAAATGGTCTGAAGTTGCACCAAGGCAGGTTTAGGTTGGATATTAGGAAACATTTCTTCACCGAAATGGATAAATGGATGTCAAGCATAGCAACAGGCTGCCCAGAGAAGACACCATCCCTAGCAGTATTTAAAAGATGTGTAGAAGTGTTTCTTAGTAACATGGTTTAGTGGTGGACTTGGTAGTGTTAGCTTAATGATTGGACTCAATGACCTTAAAGATCCTTTTCAACCTGAATGTTTCTATGATTGCATTGTTCATCATAGACAAGCTGTATGTTGAATTACAGCTGAGCTGGAGATGAGTCGTGAGCACTCAAGTTAATGATTCAGCTACTTGTTTTCTTTGTCATGGATAATGACACCCATTCAGTCTAATAAGGGTATGAAGTTTTGTTCTAACAAATATCTTTCTTGATCTGAAGAATTGAAATGCTGCTCTAAAAACATCAAATAATGTTTGATTTTCTTCCCAACAACACCAAAAAAAATTAGCTTTACTTTATTTATCATTGTCTCAGAGAATTAAGACCTTAAAAATCTCTATTGTATTGCAACATGGTTTAATATGTAGGTATGGACTTCTGTGATCTGTATAAGCAGTTAGAGGAAACGAAGAGGGCAAGAATCACACCAGAAATCTTTAAGAAAATATTGAGTAGGGTTGCTCTTGGATATATAGTACAGATACTACCCTTTTGGGATATAATTTCCATATTTCCACTTAAAACCATAAATGTTAAACATTTTTGCAAGTATTTTAGATCATTTTCCCACATTTTGATCTGCTTTGCATGCAAATTGCCGATAAATGAACCATCTTGCTTATAAAGCCTCATTTCTAGCTAATGTCAAAAATTACTAGCATGTCATATACTGTTTACATTCACACATTTCATTTACATATGTTGCTGTTTATGCTGCTTTCTTATATTTGTGTCTACCAAGGCGAAATGATGAAATTGGAGTGGTTAGTTGTGCTGTTACTCATGGAGTACCATTTTGTTAGTAATTCAACTAATAGTGCTACAAGTAACTGCGATGTGAAAAAAATATAGTCACTGACAACACTCAAAATTATGAAAGTATGTTCTTGAGTGGTGGCAGCATGGACTGGGTAATTGCAAAGATTACTTTAAAACTCTTTACTTAGGGCATTGAATATTGTTTTTGTTGGCTGCAAGTTGAACAATATATTCTTTGCTTTTACACAACTGCTCTGTATCTTGGAATCTATGCAGTCTTCAGCATTCATTGAGGGTATTTGAAAGAGAAAATGTGTTTTTCTCTTAATGTGTTAATAGAAACCTGAGCAATAACAAGATTACAGATATTGAGGAAGGAGCATTTGATGGAGCCTCTGGTGTAAATGAACTCTTGCTCACGAGCAACCGCTTGGAAAGCGTGCGACACAAAATGTTCAAAGGACTAGAAAGTCTCAAAACACTGTAAGTGTAACCATTTGGGTGCTTTATTCTTTGGGTATTTTTTAAGTAATAGTAGTCCATCTGTCCTAAAAAACAACTGACTTTGGAAGATTAGGAACATATTATTTAAGCATATCTTAATTTTTCTTTCTATTTATAAAAATGTTACCATACATTATATGAATTCATTCATTACCAATTAGGGATATAATGTAGCTGAACTTTTCAGTTGTGGTTACATAAATTATGAGTCTCCTAAAATGATGAAAAAATTGAGAATGGGTAAACATCTAGCTTCAGAAATGGAAATGAGAATAATCATCTGCTTCAAAGTAACAGAATTTTGCATGGGAATTACACATTTTACATAATGGAGTTTGATTCAATTCAGTTCAACAATAACTGGAAATTTTGCCAGAGGAAAAAATTATTCTGGTGGATACTGAGATGTGGGAAATGATTCTCTCCTAAATAATGTTAATGTCATTTCAGCAGTGAAGAAAGGAATAAAAGCACTAAAGCTTGAACTTAATTTCATTCTTTCCATGAAGGCAGTTCAGCATTTTCCACTTAAAAACCAGTTTATACAATCCACAGCTCCTTGGCATTTTTCGGACAGTCTGTCCTGTCTGATCAGCAAAGCAGAGGCAAGATTAAATGATCTTTGGGGCTTCACCTATCTATAGGATTAGGTATTTTTAATAAATCAAGCCTGCCATTTCTAACTTTGCATTTATAACTGCTAAAATTGTTAGAAGCATATATTCTTAGTCAAGAGAATGGGGGGAAAGTATTTGTTTGTTGATGGATAGGTAGAAGAACAGCAAACTTCAATACTTGAATGCAGAAATATGAGCGAATTCAGAATAAATGTTTCCTGCTTTGCATTCTGAATGTTTTGCTAAATCTTAGAGTCATGCTGAGGAGGAGCCAGGATAGCCTGATTTAATTTAATTGAAATGCTTGAGAATGTAGTAGAGGTAGTTTCTAGAATTTATCCTAAGAAACTCTGAAGAGGCCTCAGGAGGAGGTCAGCTGGTAGAACCCTCTGCTCCATGTAAGTAACAGTTCTGGAATCGTTGAGCTTGGAAACATGAAGAGGGGGTTGCTCTATATCTCTGATTTGGAGAATTTCAATCAATATTATTTATTTTCAGTTAAGAACCAGAAAATTACTGATTCTCATATTCAAAATTACAAAAAAAAAAAAAAGAGGAAGAAAAAGAAAAGATTAGGTGAAACATTTCTTGTCTCTGTGAAACACACCTACCCAGTTTTCTGGTTTCCAGTCCTCTCCACACACACTGCACCCAGTGCCTTCAGTGCAGCAACAGGCAGCACAGGGTTCACCACACGTGGTTCCCCCACTGGTAACATTCCCTTTGAAGTCACACTACTCGACCACCACTTTTGCTCCAGCCCCTGCTCAGGCAAAGCTAAGAAATGCTGATCCTTCCTTTCTCAGGATGCTGAGGAGCAACCGCGTGAGCTGTGTGGGAAATGACAGCTTCACAGGCCTGAGCTCAGTCCGCCTGCTCTCCCTGTATGACAACCAGATCACCACTGTGGCACCTGGCTCCTTTGATACACTGCACTCACTCTCTACATTGTAAGTCAGGTTTATGTTTTAGCTTACTCAAGAAAGTTTGTCTTCTGGATCTGGGCCTTTTTAGTCTGGAAGAAAGACTGAGACGGGATTTAGTAAAAGTTTCTAAATATCTGAGGGCTGGGGGTGAGGAGCGGGGGGGACAGGCTCTGCTCACTTGCTCCCTGAGATAGGACAAGGAGCAATGGGTATAAGCTGCAGCACAGGAGGTTCCACCTCAACACAAGAGAGAGCTTCTTTACTGTAAGGGTCACAGAGCACTGGAATAGGCTCCCCAGAGAGGTTGTGGAGTCTCTTTCTCTGATGACTTTCAAGGCCTGTCTGGATGCGTTCCTGTGTGACCTGAGCTAGATTGTATGGTCCTGCTCTGGCAGGGGGGTTGGACTCAATGATCTCTTTGGGTCCCTTCCAACACCTAACATCCTATGATCTTGGATACATGAAGAGGATGTTTTCATGGTGCCTTTTGATGGAGCATTAGACAGGTTTCCAGAAGAGCCTGAGAAATTATTGACATCTGGTGGACTCATCGTGTTGTCTATCTTTCTGTCCAGTTTCATCTCATTGTTGTCTTAAATTTCCTCATCCTGATGAGAATCCACATATGTTTTATAGTGAAGATTCAGTCTCATTTTCTATTAAAAAACAAACACACAAAAAAGAAAATAACCAAACAAAAAAGGATGGTTCTTTTTTACTTAAATGTGATGTCACTTAAGGGAGGAGGAAATGGTGAGCCAAGCTGCCACTCAATTTACTGAATAAATGCTTTTTGTAGGTAGCATTATTCAAGAAAGTACTTAATCCCCTTTTTATTTAAAAAGTGACACTTTGCACCAGGTGACTAATTTGTGCATATTAAGGGTGACATGTTTATAAATAATGGAATTGTCAATAGGTTTATGCTGAAGTAAGGAGATGCCAAAAGTACTGAGGCTTCTAGAAGTAAATTCATTTTTCTAAATGGCATGTAATCAACTTAGCTGTCACTTTAGATAGGAAACTTATTCTCTGGAGCAAATAAAAGATGGAAATCTTGAGATGATGAATTAATGGAATAGCTGTTGTCAGGTTAAAGCTAATAATGTAAAGTAATCAGCCTTCATCTCTATATGAAATTATTGCATTATCAGTACAAAGTGGCTTGACAAGAAATCAGGACTTTGGCAGTTTTAAATTTTTTCTAAATGAGCTATATCAAGATTCACCATGCAGAGCCTAAATGACAGCTTTCACCTATAGTTTGTACACAGCATTGTTTAAAAAGTGATATTTAAGCTTAGCTTTTTGAAAATAGAGCACCTTGGATGAAAAAATGGTGTCATACAAAGTAAAATTTCTTCTCAGAAACCTCTTGGCCAATCCTTTCAACTGCAACTGCCATCTTGCATGGCTTGGAGACTGGCTAAGGAAGAAACGCATTGTGACAGGGAACCCTCGCTGCCAAAAGCCCTACTTCCTGAAAGAGATTCCCATCCAGGATGTGGCGATTCAGGATTTTACATGCGATGATGGTAAGAAAATTCATGTCTGAACTTTTTATCATTTCCATTTTCTTATGTATAGCTACATTATGCCCACACATCCCAAAGTGTAGAAGTGTAGTGCTTTAAAGAACTTCATCTGCTCCTCAGAATCAGTTTCTACATCAGCTTAAAAATCCTCCACCCACTTTTGGATGATCAGCAAGCACACAGTTATTGTATATATACTCCCAGAAGTTTATCTTGCCTATGTTTAGAATTGTAAATCACCATTTAGAGGGAATATAAATAATAAATTGATCACGTTGTAGTTCAAATGATAATATTTTAAAATGCACTCTTAAAAGTTACTTCAACAAATGACTTGCCATTTTGCTTAGTTTATGACTTCCTCAACACTTAATAAAATCTAAGGCTACTATCTTGCATTTCTCACCTGTGCTTCCCTTTATTTCATTATTAATTTGTTGGTTTTCAAGGATGTAATTTTTTTTGTTTTAGAGAGCTTATTTTTACTAATTTGTTAATTTTGAAGATTGACATGTATTGTGATTTATTAGCTTTCATTTTAAGTTTTATTCTTTCATTAATCATCTTTTTATTTTTCTCCCGTATAATATCACGCTGCTTTAACTCAAGCTATGACAAATATGGGGATGAAAACATATTTACCTAGAGAAACAGCATTGCACTAAATAAAATGTCACTTCAAATATGAATTCCTGGAGCGCAGTGGTTTCCAGAGATGACAATGTTTTCTCTACCTAGAGATATCGTAATACAGAAATATCATGTTTACTTAGAGGAATTCCAGGTGGGATATTGCAGATAACACTGAAGTGACATCTGTGTAGCAGTACCTATTTGTTTTTATTAACCAGGAAATGATGACAATAGCTGCTCTCCACTGTCCCGCTGTCCTGCAGAGTGTACTTGCCTAGACACAGTAGTTCGCTGCAGCAACAAAGGTCTCAAAGCTTTGCCTAAAGGCATCCCCAAAGATGTAACTGAACTGTAAGTGGCATGCTTTTCTCCCTTTTCTGAAACCTATTGTCAGATTTTTGTCAGGTTCAAGAATGAGCAGAGAAGAAAATGAAGCATTAGATTCAGAAGACCAGTCAAAATTTATTAATATACTGCTTTATACTTGCACTTTATACTTGCAGAGTGTCTTGAGAAATTCGAGGTTGAATTTAAATTAACAATGCTCTGTAAATCTCAGAATGTTCTAAGAACACTGTTGTTGGAAAATACATGTATAAAAAGTTGTAATCACTGTCAGGATTTATATTCCCAACACTGAACCATCATATACTGAACATGGATATTGTGTTACAATGGGTTAAACTATGGGCAACAGTGAATCTGATTAATCTGTGTCCAACTGTTTAAATTACATGAAAAAAGCAAAAAGAAAACAACACATTAATGGGTTCACAGATTTCCATAGTAAACACAGGCTTGTGATTTCAAAAAGAATGACTTTAATAAAAATAATTTCTTTTCACATAGGCAGTATCATACAGCCTGCAATATTTTATTAATCTCTCATACATTTTTCTAAGATAAAAATGATCAAGATTTCATTTTATGAAAAGATGTCATTTTAATAAGCAGATAGACAGTAACTGATATAAAAAAGAGCTTGCTGCATTACTTATTGTTTGAAGGTAACTGAATAAGCTACTCATAAGATTGGATGGGCGAATTTTATTCACTTTTAAAGAGAAAAATATTAACCCCAAAATTATGTTATTTATCTGTTTTCTATCTTGATGAGTCATAAGACTGAAAGAAATAGATAGAAATTATTGACCAGGAAAACATTGGGGTTTTGTTACATATGGCAAATATTTAATTATTAATGCTTCATAATAACTGATTAACATAGCACATAACATAGAATAGAATAGAATAGAATCAAGCAGGTTGGAAGAGACCTCCAAGATCATCCGGTCCAACCTGTCACCCAGCCCTATCCAGTCAACTAGACCATGGTACTAAGTGCCTCATCCAGTCTTCTCTTGAACATTTCCAGAAGACATCATAACTGTATATCCTAAGTGACAAACAGTTTAATTGTTTTACCGTTTCATATTGTACAGAAGAAATGTGTTCCACTAGTTTAGTGCTTAATAGCATCCAAAAGACTTTAGTCATTAATGAAGAGAGATTATTAAGAACTTAAATAAGCACACAGCTATATAAACCTATAACTTACTTAGGTTTTGGTGGCGGTTTGTTGTTTTGGGCTTTTTTCCTTATACAGAAGATGACTTAATTAAATGTAGTTTGGTCTTATAAAAACAATATGATAATGTAAGGGCATCGATGCAATGTAAAATTATGGAGCTAAAGAGAGATACTTTTGGAATTGCAAGTGGAACCCTGACTGTGACTGAAAACTCATTTGTGTACAATTTTGTATGCTTTAATTAGTGTCTAAGCATGCAATTTAGCATATTTTTCAAAAGGATAATGGAGGTGGTTCCTGTCAGCAGTTGCATACTGATTGATTCTTCGTGTTCATTAGCATGCATAACCCTTCCAAGATGTGCTCTTCGTGTGTTTTATAAAATATCTTAATAGTTGCTTCATTTGAACAAGGAGGACTTTTTATCAGCCAAGTGAATCCTTGTGTACTTCAGTACTAATGAAGCTAAAGCAATATTTCCTAATTCATCCATTCATAAGATAATTTTCTCAGAATACTTCTTCCTTCACAAAGTTTAAATGTTTTTGGTTTCTGTTTAAATACTTTATGAGCCCATGGTCCATTCGCCACCATTTATGTAATTCCATTAACACAGTGTAAGCATAAACACACATACTTTGGATACAATACAGTGCAATAGCATTTGAATCTTAGCCTGAAGGTCCTCAGCTGTCTCTAACAAATCAAAATTTGTGAGCAAGGTTTCTTAGAAAATGAGAATAGCATGTATTCATATGTTATTAATTTTAACTGTTGGATTGGAAGATTAGTGGATGAAGATGCTACTGTTTTAATGAAAAACATAATGCTCTGTGTTTTAATTTTGTATTTCAGTTATTTGGATGGAAATCAGTTTACTCTTGTTCCAAAAGAGCTTTCCAACTACAAGCATTTAACTCTCATGTAAGTAGTTTAAGAGCAACTTTCTCTGCTGGAATGAGAATAAAAAAAACCCACAAACCAAAACACTCTACTCCGTTATACTTGGGTTAAGTTATAAGTTATTTATATGAAAATAAACATAAAATCTATATTTTAGTAAATATATCACCCAGTCACATTTTATAATGGGAGATATTTTATTCTATTTCTACATTTTATTCTATTTCTACACATAGTTTTATTCTACATTCTACACATAGGTTTTTATAAAGAGAAGTATTTGATTCCAGTGATGATAAAAAGTAAATAAGCAGAAACTACAGTTAACCTGAAAAGAAATATAACTGGGGCAAGGTGTTAGTGTAATACAGCATCTATAAAAGCACTACAATGATTTCATTTACAAAAGGAAACTTTCTGTGATATGCTTCACTCTGGTACGTTTCACATAGGAATAGCACATAGAGCTGTTGGAACACCCTTCTGTTTCTCCCACAATACATGGTTTAATGACTCGGGAAGAGAGTCTTACGAATGCCTTACTCTCAGTTCTATTGCTGACTCACTCTGTGATTTCAAGCAAATCACTAGCTGCCCTAAAATTTATTACTTCTATTTCATGAGTTATTTGAATATGATTTCTCTACCTTGGAACAGTACAGAGAAACAGGAAGACTGTCCCTATAAATAGCTGTAATTGCATGGTCTTTGTTAGCAGTATAAAAATTTATACCAGCTGAGGCTGAACTGAAGGCAGTTTGTGGTTTCATTATAATCAGAGTAAAAAGTGGAGAGGAGTAACAAAATCCCTTAAACTTTTTTAAATTTTTTTTTGCTGCAAAAATTGAAAATTATTTGTTGTTCAAAACCAAGAACTTGATTTCCTTTACCTGCCTCACTTACTTAACAAAAAAATGGTCAAGATCACAAATTCAGAAAAAAAAACACATTTCCAAAACCTTTTGTATTTTGTAAATAACATCAGGAAGAAATCCATTTGGTATTCTCAAAGGTATACAGAGTAGAACCTATAGGAAGTCTTTCTGGGTTGTTTACAGGAGTTATACAAGATCTAACTTGCAGCACAGAAGATACAAACAGTGGAATCTCAGTATGAGAAGCAAGTGTAAAGATTGGACTGTGCAGTAACAGTATTAGTGCAGACTGGATGTATGTCTACAGATTAGTTTAGAGGCATAGTAAAAAGGCTTCCATCAGAGAGGCTAAATCATGGTCTCTTTTTGACAGAACAGCCAGAAATCATATAACTTTACCTCCTAATCAGAAAATACATGAAAACAATTTAGTGGACAAATATAATACAATAAATTGTAGAGTAACAGTAAATAAAATGCAAATTAAAGTAGTATTAGCAGTCTCTGTTTATCAGGGGCACATCATTGTAATCTCTTTTGAATGTATCCTCCTACTGCTGTTATGAAGCTGAGAATGTTCCTCAGCTGTGTTTGTAAAGCTGAATCACTATGCATAGTTCTCCTCTAGCCAAACAAGGAATTACATATAAGCTCCCTGAGTTGCAGGTTAACAAGGAAAGCTGTTTATTTTTAACTTTTTCTTTCTCTTCTGAATAGAGCAACCTGTTTATTATTATGAGTCAGTTGTCCTAAACACTTTCAAGAAATTTGAAGCAGCATAGCTGTTGAACATTACTCCAGTTAAAATATCAAGGTCCTGTCAGAACCAAATGCTGTATTTCACCACAAAATATAGTAAAGAACAGTGAAATAGTCTTAAGTGAAAAGTGAAGCACAATATGGAAATAAAGAAAAAGCAGTACTGACATTCAGTGTAGCTTCTTCAAAGCTGCTTTGAAGCTACCAGTGTACCACTCCAGCTTCCATCATACTTATGTTTAAGATTTTATTAGAATATTGAACAGGAAGAAAGATGTCAAAGGCTTTCTCTGTAAATTTTGGCTAGTGTTCTTTATAATAATAGCTCTGGGCTTTGATGTCTTCAGCATGTAAGTGTTACGTAGAGTATTATGCTATTTGCTCAGGTGTCATTAGGGACAAGACCAGAAGGATTTTCAATTTAAAACACTGCTTTCATTTCTATACTTGGGTTCCTGTAGCACTGCATTATTAACTCAGTAGCATGAACAACATTGCTGTTGTGTAAGAATGCATTGTGCTGCTTTGTCTTCTGTGTTGAAATGAAAATTCTTTTCATTGATCAAGCTTAAATGCTTGCTGGGCTTGTGTATGGCATGTGGAAATAAAAATATGTGCTACTTTACTGATACCCATGATGATAATATTCCTACTAATAAAAATAATGTGTCTGTCCATTTAAGTTGCAGTGTTTTAGGACTGGGGCAGTCACTTTATGGTCTGAATTTCTACATTTATTTTTTGTAGAGATTTAAGTAACAACAGAATCAGCACTCTTTCTAATCAGAGCTTCAGCAACATGACTCAGCTGCTCACATTGTAAGTTTAAACATGTAACAGTGACTCCTTGGAAGCATTATGGTGTCATTATTTTTGTTTGTTTGGGGTTTTTTTTTGTCTTGGAAATAAAGGTCATTTAGTTTATATTAAAGCTTGCTGATTTTGGAGGCTGTAAAATAACTTGTTTCCTAACTAGCTATGTGTGCAAAAGCTGGATTTGGCCATGCTCTACATTGTTACTGAATGGCAGATATACTTGCTGACACTGTTCTGTATATTCTCAGAATTCTTAGTTACAACCGCCTGAGGTGTATTCCTGCACGGACTTTTGATGGATTGAAATCACTTAGGCTGTTGTAAGTATTACTGTTTGACTATTACTATTTTCCAGAATTTTTATATGTGTACTTGTGGTAGCAAAGTGGATTAATCAGGGAAACGGCAGAGAGGCTAGAGAGAGAAAATGCAGCTCAGAGCTCCCAAGCAGAACGACTCCCGTATCTATGTTCGGATTCTTGTTCTTATACATCTCAGCAAGCCTTTGAGTGAAGTATACATCACCATTGTTTTCCTTCCACTGCCTGTAATCTAATCCTTCTCACCAAAACATCCTAGCTAGCTTCAAACTAGCACAGTACTGCAGAAAGAAAATCAGTTACTAGATTTTAAAAGTTCTCAAATACTTAAGAAGTGATAATTACATAGCCTTAAAAATCTAACTGGCTTCATTGTGGGGAATTATACTCTGAAAGTGCTTCAAAAGAAGTTATATGACATCATATATGCAAACATTTACTTTTCTGCTTTTTAATCTTGGCTGTATCTTCTCTCTTTTTTTTGTGTGTGTGTTATGTTCTTCCTTGTTACAAGTGTAACAAAAATGCCATAAGGGTAAATTCATCAGTATATATGAGGGAGTTTTGCAACTGAATTTCAAATATTTTTATTCCAGCAAAAAATTTCTTTGTTTCTTGTTTCATTAAGTATTTTCAAAACCATTACATCATGGCTAACTACTGCAAATCACTAATTGAAACAGCATAAAAATGGACAGAGGAAAATAGAGAACAGTCCATCTACTTAACAGCTTCAGTCTGTCATTAAAAAACAAAACAAAGCAAAACCCAAAAAACTCCCCGAAACCCTAAAGATTGTTTCTTGAAAGTCTCCAGCAGGACATGTAAATTTTGCCTCCATTTAGGTAGTTTATAATCATTTAATTGCTTAGTTGGATTAAATACCTCAAGAATGGCATTGTTTAAGCTATAACTTCAGTTATTTTATATACATATGAGTAATTTCAATAATCATAAATGTTGACTGTGTATACGTGCATGTAACTTTATAGAATAGAAGATACATTTTGGGCAGATTTGCTGTAAGAGAGATAATGTTAGTCCAGGAATTGATGCTTAATGTCTTTAATTCTTTATTTTTACTATAAAATTAGCACAATAGCCCTAATACTTATATTAATAAACAGTCAATACCTGTATTTTCCATGAATCCATGAAAGATTTTTTAAAAGTAGAAACATAATTCATAGGAATTTCAGGGAATTGCTGGAAAAGTCCAAAATAATAACTCTTCTGCTGTTCCTAAATCCAGTCAGTACGTTGCAGAAGTGTGCCTACTTTTTCTGACCTTTATTATTTCAGTTTTAAAAAATCACATTTATAAAAATTATTATGAAAATTCAGGATAAAAATAAATATCAAGTATACTTCCAGTTAAAAAAAAACCAAACACCCAAAACCAGCTGCAAAAACTGAGATACTGGAAGAAAAGTAGGAAAAGCTGAAAACTTTGTATAGAAGATTAAATTTGCAAAGCTAACTGGCTGATTTTTGTGTCTATGTGTTATTCTGTTTGTTTTTTTCTTAAGGTCTTTGCATGGCAATGACATTTCAGTTGTTCCTGAAGGAGCTTTTAATGATCTTTCAGCATTATCACACCTGTGAGTATTCAGATGATGACTGTAATTTTTATGTTATGCTTAGTAAATTTCACATAGTTGAACAAAGACAAAATGTAAAGACAAACTTTTGGCAAGGAAGCCTAAAGATGCTCCAAATTCAGTTAGAAAGCATGCAGCCAGGTGACTGAAGGTAGTGGTTACTCCCTTCTGCCTGACTCTTCTAAGGCCTCATCTGGAGTATGTGTTCATTTGCTGCAGTACAAAGATGATGTGTATGAACTAGAGCAAATCTAGGATAGGGGCAAGTAAGATTGGGAGATAGATAGATAGATAGATAGATGGATCATATGAGCTGTGGAGGGGAGGCTAATTGAAGTGGACTTATGAGAATAAGAGTCAACAGTCACAAGCTGCAACAAGGGAAGTTTGTTGCATAATGAAAAAAAATTCACTGTGAGAGTGGCTCAGCTTTGGAATACATTTCCCAAAGAAGCAGAAGAATCTCTATCCCAGGAGATTTTCAGTGCTTAGCTGGACACAACACTGAACAGCCCCCTCTCTGAATTTAAACCCTGCTTTGTGCAGGAGGTGAGACTAGATGACCTCCAAGAGTGCCCTAAATTATTCTGTGCTTCTGTGTCAATGTCTGGTAAGTTGACATTAAATGAAAGGCATCTGATTTCAAAATGTAATTTTCAGTGGGTACATAGATTAGAACAAGATATCTATCTGTAAAACTGATTATGTTCATGGACAGTTGCTAACTCTGCTTGCAACTGAGGAGTAAGTTGACTCATGCCTTTAGATACATCTGGGTTTTAGGTTTCTGAACAGCTGCATAAAAAACTTCATTATCTGTTTCTATTTCAGTTTATATAATTTACATTTAATTTGCCATCTCACAGAAATTTGATGGTACTGATTAAGCTTCAAGTCATTGATAATTCATTCAAATGCTACTATTTAACTAGCTTATCTGCATGAAACATCAGTAAAACTTACATAGATTTGATTGTTGCTGCTGGTATTTTTTTCTTAATGGCTACCAGTTATCCTTGCTAACATTCTGAATTTAGCATAGCAATTATGCTACCTTGGCTTAGGCTAATATTCACTTCTGCAGATTTGGACTGGACAAATTCTAGGTGTTTGTCCTTGCATGAGAAGTTCCTTGTCTGATTTTTATTAATGCTCTACCTTAAGCTAAACTGAACAAGCATAAATGTTTTCTTCTGTTCGGGTGTATGTAGAAATAATTAAGAGAGAGCTTCCTGCTCCATGTGGCAGAAATGAGGGTTTCAGCAGTGGTACTTTCTACTGCTTTTGCTTGCTTGCCAAAGACTCCTTGATCCAAAGTTGTGGAACAACCTGGAAAAAAAGTACTGAAACATCTGGTGAAGGAGGATGTTCTAATACTGCTATTTGACAGAGTGTGCATGTCAAGATTATCTGGTGAAAGTTTTCTGGTGGTTATATTTCTTAGAAGGGACATGACTGCATCTTTATAGAACAGCATAATGCTTCAATCTTCCAATTTAACCACGCAACATAACATTGTTCTCATAGTTTTAAGAGTATAGTATCTAGCACCGAAAATAGAAACCTAACCTTGACAGAAATTACTTCTGAACATGTCTAGCTAAATTATTTTTTAACTATTTTACTTCTTTTTATTTCAAGAAATGGATTTGCTTTCAGAACAAGACAATTCTTATGTAGTGACCACAAAGCCAAGATAATGTAGCTTTATTTACTTATGCACTGGAGACCTCTTAGAGAATTCTGCGCATAGCTGTGAGTTCAGTGGGAGAGCTCCAAGGAGGAAATAATTAAATCAAATTTGGAAGCTTAAAAACAGATGGTTTGTACCAGCCTGGGAGTCATAAACTGAAAAGGAAAAATATCAGGGTGGAAGCCGCTGGGGTTGCCTTGGCTGCTTCAGAAGAAACACTTTATTCTTGCTAACTTAATTTCCCAGTATCAGTTTCATTCTGCTGATGCAGCGGATCTTGGCCGCTCCATACCAACAGTGAAACAGACCTAGTTAATATTGGCTCTCCAAAGTTCACACATAATGCAGCTAAGAATAGCTAGGTTTCTGGACCATGTTTACTCCTAAAACTATCACTTCTTGATTTAGAATCCAATCCTATTTTGTGTTTGTTTTTTGTTTGTTTTTTTTTTACAACCTGTTTTCTGGCTTCTCTTTTTAAAAGCAAGCGTTTATGACTTTATTCACTTTTTGTTGTTTATTTTCCACAGGGCTATTGGAGCAAATCCTCTTTATTGTGATTGTAACATGCAGTGGCTATCTGACTGGGTAAAATCAGAATACAAAGAACCTGGTATTGCACGTTGTGCTGGTCCCGGAGAAATGGCAGATAAACTTCTGCTCACAACTCCTTCAAAAAAATTTACTTGCCAAGGTAATGTTGATGATTTCTCTCTTTGAAGTGTCAATTTTTAAGTTTTGCAGAGCTGAACTGTGAAATAAGAATCTTCTGTGCTCTAAATACTTTTATTATTATAACAATTTCACCCTGACATCATTCCTCCATATACTTAGGATGTACATATCGGTTCCACTCAGGAACTGTATTTATTTTAAAGAATTCAACACCTATTCCTTTGCAAATAGATGGAGGAAAAAGGTCTTTGAACTAGCTATACAGTATTTCTCAGTACACAGATGTATGTAGATACTTGGCAGTGTCTGTTATGAAATACATTTTAAGCTTCTACACTTAGCCAAAGAATACATATTTCCTCCAGTTTACAGTAAAGCCCTAAATATCCATAATCCTTGCAGTTCACAATTAATTGCATCACTGTTTCCTCTGATTTTTCAGAAGGAAACCATAAAACAAAACCAAAAAAAACCCAAATGTGTGGATAAAGGGATGTGATTTCCTCTAGAG
Source organism: Tricholaema leucomelas (assembly GCA_013400475.1). NCBI lineage: Eukaryota > Metazoa > Chordata > Aves > Piciformes > Lybiidae > Tricholaema lacrymosa > Tricholaema leucomelas. The sequence continues at coordinate 1,223,379 of WAAF01001760.1, read as the reverse complement.
ATCTCATTCTAAAATGTTTGTCAGGGCTTGGACCAAGAGTGTTTGTCTACATGTTGGCACCAACGTTGCTGGCATTTATATCACAACTTATTGTCCGTTAATTCCTAGGTTTGTTTTCTGGGCCTTGCTATTTTATTTGGTTTTTACAAAAGTACTTTTTACTTGCATGGAGAGAGAACTTGGTTTGTTTTGCTGTTTAATCTTTCTCAATTCCATTCATTTCACCCTTATACTTTGAAAACATAGAAAGCTTCTGCTCTAACTTCATTTCTCATGATTCTGATTTATAATCATTGAAATCCCCCAAGTGTAAAAAAAAAAATCCGTAAGTGTGCTTATACTTGTAAGCCATTATTAATCTGACATTTTTTCTAAGACATCAGATAAATATGATCTTAAGTCTTGTAGAAGTAACTCATTCTTACAGTCTAGGTAATCTTTGATTTGACTTCATCTGTTAATGTGTCTTCAAAGGTGAGGTTAATATCTTTGCAATCTCATCCTTAAAAAAGCAGTGGGACTTTGTTGGAGTTTGTCTCATCTGAAGTTCTTTACTGTGTGTTCATCCTATTTAGTCTTCTTTTATTAGGCTTTCAGTCAAAAAACTTACATAAAACTTATCAAAAATCTTATGTAAACATAAACCACTGCAATCCATTTTGTTGCTTGTGATGCCAGTGAATTGTCCTTCCCTTTAAATCCTCCTTGCAATTTTTCAACAGCACATCTCTGAGGTCAGGCCAGTGGTCATTGCATATAGTACTATGTGTTGCAAGCTCTCTTAGTCTACTTTTAAACAGGACATTTGTTGTTCAGTCTGATCATCTTCTCTACAAGCATCCACTGAACTTAATTGCAGATATGTTCTTATGGCATACTGTTGTAGGGATATAAATGAAAGAATATTTGTGTGGACATGAAGGACCTGTTTAGTTATTTTCCAGTTCTGCCAGTTTTAAAAACTGCATCAACCCTGCCTACAGTCTTGGTTATGTTTCTGTCAGACAATCCAAAAAGTATATCTTACTCTCTCTTGCCCATCAGAAAATATCCTTTATGTTATTATGCAGGGTAATAACTGTATTTGTTTCACTTCCAAGAGTGGAGATCTGGTATTATGGATACCTTTGAGAGAAAATAATTTCCCTGCCACTGTCCTATGACGATGCTCATAATTGCAGATTGCAAATCAGCAGCTTTTCAGTAACATGATGGCCCTGTAAGACATTATGTGTCTATTACTCAAAGATAAGTAATTTTATCTTTCACTTAACAATGGACTGCTGAATAGAAATTAGGGAGATGCTATATTCCTATTAGAACCAAAATGTTAGGCTATGCTGAGTGAGAATATTCTGAGAGCATCTTCTGAAGTTCTGCTATTGTATATATTTTTTGGAAAAGAGTAATGTGCAATTCTCTCTTATCACTATCTGTGGGTTTAGCTGAAAGTGAAATGGATGCTTAAATTTTACTTACATCATGAGTAGTTACCAGTGAAAAAGAGCATTTTAAAATGAAGTCTTGTCTCAGTTGTAAACCCCCATAAAACCACTGTACCTTACACTCTGATTTTTTTAATCCAAGAATCATTTCTCAGTATTTCTTTCTTTCAGTTGTTTTTCTACATTGATGGGTTCTTTTTTTCCCCTATTTAATGTGGCCTCTAACAGATTCTCAATCTTTTAACCCTTTTACCATCCATGCCCTGCTTCTAGAGATTCCAGGGCCTTGTGGTTTTCTGATACCAGGTAAGGTTATAAATAGATCCGGAATGGGTGATGTGATTAAGAATGGACCTTCTGACCTTCCTTTTGTGTACCTCAAGCAAACTTCTTTCCTGAGCCACGCATGTTTACTGTTTGTTTTACCCTGTGGTGAATTTAGAGCTGATTCTTCACTATGTAATATTTGACAAATTGTATGAACAGTTTTGTTATTTTAAAGACCTGGGCTTGAGGTCTGAAAATTATCTGAAAGATTGTTTCCCCTACTGCATTGTACTAAAATCAATTATTTCATTAGCAGCTTTAGTGTAAGTGTTTTGGTGTAGATATTTATTTTGAGGCCGTAAGCAAGAGATAACGGGAGTAATAAGATGACTGAGTTCAAAGTTCTTCTTGCTACAGATTTCTTTTGAGAGGGTTTGTGCCATGTTTTTCTTCAAAAATGTTAGCGATGTGTGTGTTTGTCAATAAAATGTGTTTAAGTTTTTGCTGTTTGCAAAACAACACTGCTTATTTTTTTTTACTTTATTTCAAGGATTTAATTTTTTTCCCATTTAGGCCTCACTCAAGCATATATATGACCACAATACAAAAAACTAAACAATAGGCTATGAACAAAGTTCTTTTACATGCACGAGTCTTTTAACATATGCAAGCAGGAAGCAGAAAGGAATGGTATAGTGCAAATGAAAATAGGTTACCCAATGGTTTTTAGTTCATGCTAAATAATTATCGTTTTACTGCATGCGAAGTAGAAAAGAGAATATGTTAAACATAAACAGCTGAGGCAGAGAATGATAGACTTCCAGGCTATAGCATAGTGTTACAATTGATTTTTTTTAAGTCTGTGCCTCTTGCACCTTCTTTTATCACAGAACCTGCTAATGTACTTTAGCAATAATAAGTGGTAGTCTAGAGTACACAAGCAGGACTTTCTAGATGCTAAATCTATGGTGTTTGTTTCAAGTCTTCTTCCTCTATTTTTTTGCTGGCCTAACAGAAAATTTAATCAGATACAGATTTCTCTTTCAGAATAAGGTAATGAAGACAAGAATAATCAATGATCCATAGAGATTTTGCCTTTGGCAATAAGAACCTTGTCACAGATTACCATGTTCAGCCCTTTGGGCTCTCTTGGAAGCTGTGATACAGAAGGATACCACCAACTGCAGATTACAAAATAAAATAAAAAATAAAAGTCAAATCAACCAACCCCCAAAAATCAGCCTCTGCTTGTCTAACACCTCCTGCTGAGGTTTCATAATCATATCGCTTCCTTCCGTGCCAGCTCCTTTACACAGACTTATCTGAGGTTAACTTTGCAAAGAAAAATAAGTAAAGAAAGGTAAGATCTAAATATAAAAAAGTGCCCTGTTAGCTTGGAAAACTTTGCAGTCTGGCTCACTCTGAGTAAGGCCTGTTATGGAGCAGTGATGCAGTTCCTGCAGTAGGTCTCAGGAGCTCAAGAAATGAGTAGTTATTCCCTTAAAAGTACAAATCTCCTGTGGATAACTGAAGCTTTTCATCACAGGTCCAATATGAAATCAGACTGGAAGCAGTAATGTCATTGGCACATTAGACAGAGCTGGAAATAGTGGAGAATATATATCTATGTTCCTCTCTTATAGAAGTTCTCTTACAGTAATCAAACATCTTTCTATCACAAACACTATCTTTATAAAAGTGATTTATAATTTTTAGCAAATAGCTAGTGATTTCCTTGGTTGTTTGACCAAAAAAAAAAAAGGAAATAATAAATTGATGATTCCTAACTTAAACATTCATTATGAAAAGGCTGGATTAAAGTTGTAAAACAGGAGGAAAATAAATCAATATCTAAAAATATCAATATAATAGAGATAAGATTTATGTAGGCCAAATCTCTAAGTCTGTCTTGTGAAACAAGATTTTGTCAATACCCATTTCTGAATCCCGTTGTTATAATCATTAATATAAGAAACTGGATTGTAAGCATGGATTGCAGCCCTGGTTTTCACACAGATTCATAGCATGGCTTACATTATTTGTTAGCTGAGCTAATGCTACGCACTGCTTGCACGGAGCAGTGACCAAGTCCATAAGGGAGCAAAGCACAATATGTCCAAGCTAGTTATGGTCAGATAGCTTAGACAATGCAATTTACATTACACTTCACAGATGTTCGACCAATTTACAGTAATATTATAGGAACATTTTTCCAGTCTTATGAACCTGCTAATTAAAAAAAAAATATTGACAAAAGCATTTTAAAAATAGTGTTTTCAGTAACGCCATCAAGGAAAAGACTTCAAACTGTGAAAGCCTTTTTTCTCATAGGCAATTTTTGCCCCCTAAATAGTGAAAAGCTGAAATTCTACATTGTGTTGACACAAAGGGAAAGGTAATTGTCTTAGAACAGAACTGTACAGATTTCAGATAATGTGATGTGGGAACCACTTCAGGGTCAGCTTCTGTTTGTTTGGATTTTTTTGTTTTCTTTGGGGTTTTGTTTGTTTGTTTAAACAAAACCAAATGATAACAAAACAAAAAACTCAGCCCCAAATTTATTTGGTCCTGTCAAAAGAATTAAGGAAAATCAAGCATTCTGTTCATATAGAAAAAACATAATGACTAAAAGACAATTTTGATAGAATCATAGAAGGGTTTAGGTTGAAAGGGACCTCAAAGATCATCTAGTTCCAATCCTCTGCTATAGGCATGGACACCTCCCAGTAGAACAGGTCATTCAAGGCCTCATCCAACCTGGCCCCGAACACCTCCAAGGAGGGAGCAGCCACAGCCTCCCTGGGTGTTTTACCACCCTCACTGTAAAGAGCTTCATTTTGAAATTGAAGGAAACATGGCAGATGTATCCTGTCAAATATAAATTAATAGTTGCTTGCTTCTGACTATCCAATTTGTATTTTTAAGGGCCCACTGATGTTAATATTCTTGCTAAGTGTAACCCCTGTTTATCAAATCCATGTAAAAATGATGGAACCTGCAACAATGATCCAGTTGACTTCTACAGATGTACTTGCCCATACGGTTTCAAGGTAGGTACTAAATGGACAGGGAAAAGCTTACTGAAACATAAGCATCTTCTTAAAATCCTAGAAGTCTCATTTGGCTTCCTTCCACTAGTGTTTGCATTTTCTTCCTAAATTATAATTGTCGTTCTCTGCATAGGGTCAAGACTGTGATATTCCAATTCATGCTTGCATAAGTAACCCATGCCACCATGGAGGAACTTGTCATTTGAAGGAAGGAGAAAAAGATGGTTTCTGGTAGGTTGTTTGAAATTGTAGTAACAGGATGGAAAGCTACTTAGTTGTATACACTGAAATAATTTTGTTGTTAATTCTTGCTGTCTCTGTTTGCCGGTAAAAGCACCACAAAGGCAGACTGTCAGCACTTCTGAAGTTCTCAGAACACGTTGCTGTCCTTGGAAATGCCTTGAAACTGTTAAAAAGAATAATAAATGATTGTGATTAGTCGAGGCATATCAGGTCAAGATAACATAGTATTGGCTCCATTATGCTAATTAATAGCTAGCTAGATCCCTGCTGAAAAAATCTCACAATTCATCTGTTGTCATGTGTATTACTTCCAGACAGCATGTAAATGATAAAATGTAAATCCCAGTGAAACACAAAAATTAATGATTCATTTGAAACTCACCATGCTAGCAGATAAACATGCTGTGAGCATTTTTAATCTTGAGTTATTTAATCACACAGTACAATTACTCCAGATGTACTTCATGAATTATGAAATAAAGTTCTTTAGCATTCTTATGTGAAATTATCAGCCATTTAATAATCTACACCTCAAGCTTGTTAGAATTGACACTTCAAAAAGATACATTCATTATCCTGCAATTCATTATGACATTATTCTCATTTTTTTAATCCAAATTCTGCCCAAAGATTCAAGAGCTTTCTATTAAAAATTAAGCACATACATCTTAATACCGTGCTGCTAGAATTTAAAGTGACATTGCCATGTCTCAGAATGTGACACTTTTCATTTATTTGCTTAAACACTATGTATTTTGAAAATCAAAGCAATCTGATAATGAGAGCTGAAGAAATTATAGAGAGTACATATTACATGAAAATGTATGTGCAGTCATGTTTGAGTGATCTATTACATTTAGTAACTATTTTGATGTTTGCGTCTTGTACAAAGAAAAGCAAAAGGAATTACTGCTTTGAAGAGTTTATAGAGGTTTTGCTTTTATCAATGCATGTATAGTGCATGGAATGTTAAACAGAGCTTCACATTGGTGCATTTAACTGAATAATACTATTACATACTAATCTCTGATTTCATAGTCTTTTCCATGTGTTTAACTTTTTTTTAAAAAAAAGGTTCATTTTGCATAAGAAATCTCATGTAATAGTATAAAGGTAGCACACTTTTCAAAAGGCATGTTCAGTGATTTCATACAATTGTCAGGGCTGGAAGAAACCTTAAGGATTATCTAGCTCCAGCCCCCCTGCCACCGACAGGGACACCTCACATTAGATCAGGTTGCTCAGAGCCACATCCAGCCTGGCCTTAAAAACCTCCAAGGATGGGGCCTCCACCACCTCCCTGGGCAACCTGTTCCAGTGCCTCACTGTCCTCATTGTGAACAGCTTCTTCCTAATGTCTAATCTAAATCTACCCTCCTCTAGCTTTGATTGGTTCCTCCTAGTCCTATCACTATCTGACACTCTAAAAGTGTCTCCCCAGCTAAAAGTCCCTCCCCAGCTTCCTTGTAGCCCCCTTCAGATACTGGAAGGCCCCAATAAGATCTCTTCAGAGCCTTCTCCTCTCCAGACTGAGTAGCTCCAACTCTGTCTCCATAGAAGTGCTCCAGCCCTCTCTGATCATCATTTCATTTAAGAAGTTCCTTAAACTAAAGACTAAGGCACACATTTAGAGACTTTTTTTTGGGGGGTAATTTTTATTATGTAGGGTTTTGGGTTTGGTGGTTTGTTTTTGTGTGGTTTTATTTTTTTTCATGTTATATGAACAACATTTCTTTATGGTATATTGACTGTGGATTATTGTACCTAAATACAGAGGTTTTTGTCTGGTCTCCTCAGCTAAAATGCCCATGTGGTTAGTTTTGTGTTCTCCATTACAGGTGTACTTGTGCAGATGGATTTGAAGGTGAAAACTGTGAAGTAAATGTTGATGACTGTGAAGACAATGACTGTGAAAATAATTCTACTTGTGTGGATGGAATTAATAACTATACTTGCCTTTGTCCACCTGAATATACAGGTAGGAGTATAAGTACAGGTAATTTAAGAGTTCCTAGCAAAACAGTCATATTTTCCAGCTTGTAGGGAAATTAGCAGTTACTTTACAACTCCTTTGTTAGTTTTGAAAGTGCAGCATTTTGATATTTAAAAGATCATTCAAAATATGTCCCTCCCTACTCTTTATCTTATCCAGACACCTCTGTAACTGTAGAAAATGGAAAATTATCCTGCTTTTATCCTGTACACCTCATGTTACTAATAGGGTAAAAAAGGATTTGTCTGTGCCAGTAGGAAATGGATGCCCACGAATTCCATCCTGTCTTCCATTAGTAATGGGGAAATGAAGAGTGTGATGCTTTCTGTTCTAGCACACACACACAGAGAAAAAAATCATTAGAGAGTATCTAATTATTGGTTTCTGTTAGCTGGCAAAGAAGCCAAAGCATTCATCTCTGTGAGACAGAGGGTCTCTTGCTTGCTGTCATCACTTCTGTGGGAATGGAGGATAGTTAGAACAGCAACACAGAGAACAAGTAGCATCTATTGTTTATATTGATCTTTTTATAGTTTCTCTAAGCAGAACTATTTTTGTCTACCAGTTGACCACTATAAGAACACAGAGCTTAAATTCACAAAACCATGATTTCAAATGCATGGAAAGGAAATGTAAAATCCACCACATCTTGGAAATCGACTCTACTCAGTCATCCCATATCTTTATTTTAATCAATCAGTCAGATCTGAGCTCTGGAAAACTGAGAGGAGAAATTAACTCCAGTGTTAATTTCATTTACTGAAAACACAGCTAACTTCTTTTTAATCCAAAGTACTTTGATCAAGCAATGGAATTGTACAAATGTTTTATACTATTTAGATTTAAAGTCAGTGTTTAAATCTTGGAAGCCCTCACTGAGTGAGGATGATAGAACACAACTGTAAGAAATACAACTTTATAAATCTAACCTATGTATCCATTAAATACTTATACTGGGTAAATGTTTGGTAGAAATTTCCCACGCAGAATAAGCTACAATACCTACAGCAATACAAGTTTAAAGTAGCTGGAATAAGGTATTTAAGAGTAAATAGATGGTTCGCATTTGGAAGAACAGACCTCATCTTTTGCTTAAAAAAAAATACTGTTTTGCCAAGTACTGATACCTTACTGCCTAAGAGCAACCAACAGTTCAGGGCTTAGAAAGCAGTAATAGGTAGCAGCATCAATAAGTAGAGACAGGCGTTTGCTATTTTTCCCATAACTAATATTACAGGTATGTGTGAGTCAAGCTTTAGCTCACCTGGGATCAGCTGCTTTAAAATCTCCTTTAAAAATGGGATCAGATATTCTACCGTGTAGGCTGGAAGAAAGCAAACCAGTCACATTAGTCCAATACTCTTTTTCAGTGGCTTCATTCTAAGAGTTTACATATATGTATTAGACAGCAGACAAATATTTTTTAAGTGCATTCCTCCTCTGCAGCTTGACAGGAGTTTCTACCTGTGTCATTTGACACTGCCGTAGGTGCACTTCACTGCTAGGGTCAATAGCTTGCTGTATTCACAGTCTGCCATGGGAAGGACTGCTTAAAAGCTTGTTTATAAGTGCCAGCCTAAAACTTTGATTAAATGTGCCTGATGCGTTTTACATCTACAGTAGAAACAGCAGTGATAGCGTTTCTTTACACATCTATATGGTAAAGCAAAAGGGAGATTATTGGTAACATTTTTAAAGTTTGGATTGCAGTTGTGCTTCTTTAGTCAAAAGACAAGATCTGCTCTTTAATTGTGCATCATTCCAAAAGAAAAATACTATGAGTTTGTAAGTCAAGTGCTTCTATTTCCTAACCGTGCTTCTCTAAAATGAAGAAATTTACAGATACAATGCCTACTCGTAATCATTCATCATTTTCTCACCGGCTCTAAGATAAATCAAAACAATCTCTACTTAAAAGTAAGTTTAGTTGTTCTGCTTATTAAAAAATGTTAAGAGTTCAAACTGTCTCATCAGGTTTTTACCAAAACCAAAGACAGATGTATTTTTTAAAATATACCATGCCAGAACCTCAACCCATTTATTAGATAATTTGGACAAGTACTGTAGCAAAAGGTCAGTTTTTGTCACAAAAGGTAGCGTTGAACACGCAGTAATCCTAGAGTTGCCTCAAGTGCATATGACCACTCAAGTGAATATACCAAATTATTTATAGGATATTTTTATTCTCTAGCAATAGCCTGATTTGAAATGTTAAATAATAATCCCTGTCTTTCATGAGGCACTTTGGAAACATTTGGATTTTAGTATCTATTGTAACAGATGTAAATCAGATATGTATATTGCTTTTTTTTAATGGCAAATACTAATAGGTTAACTATTAGGAAAACAAGTTATTCATTAGGTAAAAAGATTTTTAAATTAAGAGATATTATCTCTTGTTAAGTTGCTGGAGACTTGGAAAGTATACAGACCAAGAAAATTCCACCATAGATTTGTCCTGCTCTCTTTTAATTCCATCGGCAATACTCTGTATTGTCAGTGTTCGGGGTGCCACAGGATATGTGTACTGAATGTGGAAGTGCACCAGCCCGGAGTATTTTTCCGGGTGAATGGTCACCTGCAAATGCGCTTTACATTTCAGTAGCATGGTATAAGGAAGAAAGCAGCTGAAACCTGCTACTATGAAATGTTCCTCTTTAAAGTTTAATTTTCATGTAGGAGGCTTGTTAGAAGATCAAAATAACTCTAAAAATACTTAAAAATGCTACCCAAAAATGTTGTAAAGAATACTGCAGTGCAAAACCAGTCACTTTTTGACTTTAATAATCCCTTGAGAAACATCAATTCTCAAGCATGCAGCATTGATTTTAAAAACAACCCCCCCAAAAAGCTTATTTTGTTGTTGCTTAAGAACTGGGAATCCAGATCTTTTCCCTGTTTTACACTTCCCTCCATAGTTACAGGTGGAAAAAGAAAGAATGGTATTTGCACTATACTATACACTTCCTTAAGACTGTAGACTGTAACTGTGGAACGACGGCAAGCAAATGGAATCAGCAGACAGTCAGTGTCTGATGAAACCTTGAGAACTAAAACTTTTTAAATACCTCACTATCTCCTGCACTCTTTAACCTTGCTATTCTCTTAACATTATCATTTCCTTTATTTTAACCTCAGTCTAGTAGACTTCAATCATTTTATGTGCATTCTATAGATTACAGATGATCATTTCTCTTGCTCATTATCATCAGCCATTAGATCACAGATCTAACTGATCCAGAAGTAAAACCTTTCTTATGCCATCAGTGGCACGTACTTTTTACCTTCTCTGTTTGTTTTGCTCTGCTGTAGGTGAGACTCTGAAGCTTGCTTCATTTTGCTATATCAACCTCTCTGCTGCTATAGTTGTGCATTAGCTTAATGTGCTATGCTGTTGTATTACAATGTAAAAAGTCTCTTGTCTCTTCTGTCTTTGTCACTGCAAGCTGCTAATCTGAATGAAGTGGAAAAAGGTCAGTTGTCTTTTAAGCCTATTTTCACTTACTTTAGTTTCTCACTTTCCTTTCCTTAAAGATGCATGGATTTCAGTTCTTACAAGTGATCAAATAAATCATATATAGACATAATTTAGAAAGCTCACTGCAAATCCTCAAATTAGGCACTTGGCTCTTGCTATGAATACATGTCAAAAGAATGTTGTTGAAGATGCAGATGGACATGCAGGAGTACTTTAATACTACCTTCATTGTCTTTTTTCCAGATGTATTAAAAATTTCTGCAGCCACTTAGAGGTTTAAAAAAAAAAAGTTTAAATGGTCATCTTCTGAAATCTTTATTCTCATCACCTTAAAGCCATATCTTGATTCTCTTCTAATGTATTCTGTTTTATAGCACTGTTTATTTTCTTTGTGAGACTATGGCACTAGAAAATATGCTGGAGTGCAAAACAGCAATCTTCTTGCTCATCAATTATGTGGCCTTTTTTTGCTGTCAATATCTAAAGAAACTGAAATGAACACATTAATCTGAGGGTATGGTACAGCAAAGGTAATAGTGGAGAGATTTAAGACACTAATGGAGTGTTTTGATTTTTACATAGTTGTTTCTACCTATCACCTCTTCTGTACAATCTGATCATCTATACAATATGAGAGCTAACATAAGCAGTGATGACATGTTTCTGAAGTTACATGTATATAGTTTCAAAGCAAATGAATTGCTTCATAGTGTATTTGCCATTAACTTGATAAAAATATTGTGCAGGATAGAAAGCAGTATAATCCTTCATTAGTAATAAGAATATATTAATTATCCATGAAATAACATGTTGAACAAAGCAGCAATTATACCATCTACATTGATTAATTAAGACATCTGATGAATAATTCTTACAACTTCAACTCAGAGCCTAAGTTCTGCAACAGCACTGGCATTTTCCAATAGTTCCTACATCCTATTGGGTATGTGAGTCACAATTAATTAAACAGAGACCTCCAGTCAAAGACTCAAATAACAGTACCTAATTGGTAAACCATAAATACTGCAGAAGTTGACTCTATATATACAGCAATGAAACTCAGAAGCTGAATTGGATATAAATGTACAAATATAAAATACTGGTATTCTAGTAGTTACCAGTAAGTCCATAATTTCTTATTTTAGCTTTGAAGCAGCAAATAAGTCTTCCAGCAAAAACCTGATTTTGATAATTAAAATTGATCATTCTTTTGCATTCTACCTCTAGTTTTTATTCTAATAGCATAATAAACTTTGCTGATACACTAGTGATTTTAAGCTTGTTTCCTTACTAAGATTTCCTGTAACTAGGGATGTGCTATTACATGGAGAAGCCCATGTCTGTTAGAGCTCTTCTCTTCATTCAGAAATACAGTGGCTGACATTGCTTTAGTTGACTATGTTTTGGATTCACTCCCCAATTATTCAAAATAAGAATTATGTAAATCCTTTTTCACATTATTGCATTTTTGCTCATTATTTGTTGCACTATGTGTCCTTTTATTATGGCAAATGCAGAGTTAAGCCACTAGAAAAGAAAGTGTAGAGAGTGACCTTGTCATCATGATACAATATTTAAAGGGTGGACAGCAGTGGACACTCTCTTTTTCAAAAGGAGTCACATGGAAATGACAGTGAAGTTGCTGCTGTGGAGATACTGATTGGACACAAAAGGAACATTTTTCACAATGAGGACAATCAGCCATTAGAACAATCTCCCAAAGGCAGTGGATTCCCCATTGGACAAGGGGCAATGCGTGGAAGCTGAAGCATAGGAAGATTCATTTAAACATGAGGAGGAATTTTTTCACTATGAGGGTGACAACACTGGAACAGGATACCATGGGGTGTTGTGGAGTCTCCCTCTCTGGACATATTCACAACCTGCCTGGATGTGTTCCTGTGTAATCTGGTATAGGTGATCCTGCTCTGGCAGTGGGGTTAGACTAGATGATCTTTCAAGGTCCCTTTCAGCTCCTGACGTTCTGCGGTTCTGTGATCTTTTAAGATTCAGCTGGTCAGGGTGCTGAGCCATCTTGTCTAGACCGTGCTTTTGCCAAGAAAGGTTGGATGAGATCATTCTTTAGGTCCCCTTCAGCCTGGGATTCTCACATAAAAGAGAGTTAACACACAGAAGAAATATGAACTGGTTGTGAATCTAGCAAACATAGCTTTGGTTAGCTAATCAAGGGTTACACCCATCTGATCATCAGTATTTGATAGCAATGCCTGCCTGTTCAAATCTGAGTCATCTTCAATTATCTAGCTGCAAAATCTCAGTAAATATTCCAATCTTGACCTCGGAGGGTTGTGTTCATTTGAACTGTGCTGACCATGCAGAGTTCCACTGGTTGCCATAGTCTAGACTCCCTGGATTAATTAATCAAGAGGTCTTACAAAAAGAGTTACTGCTGATTCTAATTAAACTTTGGAAGCTTTTCATAGGATTCTGACACTTTATCCACTGCTTATTTTCAGATGACCTAGTCTGTTACTTATTTTCCTGCATATAGGAATGTTCCTGTCTTTCAAAAACATAATTACAGAACCAAGCTCTTACAAAAGCCTCAGTTACAGTATTGTTAGATGAATAAGAGAATGTACACACACATTGGTGTCAAACTTCCTTGTACTGGGACATTTGTTTCACAACCATTTCCATTATTTTGAAGTATGTTTTTAAAAGTGTTGTGCTGTGTTATGTTACCCAAATCAGGAAAAGCCAAGGAGCCTAACTTGATAAATCTGGCACTTCCTTCAATGAATGTTTTTCCTTTTAAAACCAAATTACTTTCTCCTTTTCACCTTGTCTCAGGTAATTCTGAATAACACAGTGGTTGTTCAGTGCACTAAAAGAAATGCTGCTTTACCAGGAAACTATCCTTTATATTTTTACTTACCTTTTCTATTATATTTTTGCAAAAATTCTCTTTTGGTTATTGCAATCATCCATTCAGAATGTAAGTCTGTTAACAGTACCAGGGAAAACCTCCTACTTGGGTTATTTTTATTTGTTCTTCTGATATTTATTCAGAAATTCAGTTTCCAATGTACATACTTTGGATTCCATCTTGTTTTTTGTTGTTGTTGTTCTTTTTACTGATCCTGTGTGCCAGTTTGTCATGAACTCTTTCTTTACAATGAAAGACTGTACATTACACAAAACTGATTTTGTTGTTCCTAGGATTTTCCAGATTGTTATTTCACTTCCATGAGCTATCATGTTTACCATGTGCTTCCTTGATTCCTGTTTCCTTCCCTAGACTACTTGCTAACAGACTATTTAGCTGAACTCCAGTAATACAATTCTGACTTACTTCACAGTGCATACAATCTGCTAATGCAGAAACTTTCCTTCCTTTTATGCTGTTACAGCACAAAAAGTCCTGTCATTTAAAGATAAGTGGGCTTTTGATTCATTGTCTCTTCTTTTTTTGATCTGTACACTTTTGTACAGAGGATTCAGATCAAAGTCAGACCATAATCTCAAAAATTGATGTTCACAAGCCATATTTGGCTGCAGCATTTGGCCTAGTAGCATAACAATATTTGAAATGAACATTTTTCAAAACTGTAAGCTTGTTTTAACCTTAAACTTCCAGTTTAACACTCGGTCTCTATTCAGTATTCACAGCTATGACTTGGGAATTAAGACTTATCAAGTGCCCCCAAGCTTTTCACACGATAGTTCAGCTTTCAGCATAGTTCAGAGGATATTAGGGCAATCAACCAATGGCCACTAAAATGCAGTGTAGTCTAAATCACCATGTGTTTTACAAGTACCTGCAGGGAGGTGGGGCAGGGATAATTAAAAATGGACAGGCTTAGACACTACTCAATAAATCTGCCACACAAGAGATTTCAGAGGTCTGTGCCAATAATAATCTAAGCCATGGCCCAATTACTATCCTGTAGCAAAATCAATACCAGTTCAGAAAAGTTGACGGCAGTAAAGAGATTTACTTATTGCTATTATTCCAGTTTTAATTTGGCTTTTTCTAGGTATTTTGGGGTTTTTCCACTTAATCTTTACTATGAATCTGTATAGAGACAGCAAACCTTTGGCCCTGCCTGAAAGATAGGCTCAATGTATCCCCTTCAGAAAGTCTCTGATATGCTGTTAGAATTAATAATCTTGGAAATGTTTAGAGGTGTTTTTACTCAAGTCCTAGAAATACTGAACAGCTACATTTTTATTAGTTGTTATTAAAGTGTCACATGTTTTGCAGTTCTGCATGTTGTTTAATTTAGAATAGATGCCATCATAAGATATTTGTAAGTGTGTATATATATATTTATGCATATATACACATATATGTAGGCAGAGATATAAATTTCTGAACCATAAGAATGTGTACAATTTAGGTTTAAGAACTGATTTTTGCTTAATCACTGTACATTCATGAAAATCTGGATTCTTTGTTCCCATTTTTATATCTCTTAAATTTTGCTGAGCCTTAAAAATTATTTCAGCTATTACAACAAGTTCTGCAAATTGACTAGATGCTATGTCAAGAATTACTTCCTCTTACATATGTATTTGCTTTAACAAAGTCCTTTGAAAAGAGAAAAGGATCTGGTTTTTGTTTGCTATATCCTGGGATGCAAAGAATCTGTGGTATTTCAAGACTCTTTGTGCACTGACCTAGTCATAACAGTTACACATTTCCAGATTAGTAAATCCATTGAGAGTTTGACGAGGCTTTGAGGGTCGAATTAAAATCCTTTGTGTTAGTCATCTTCAGTGGCCCCCATTTGATCTTCATTCGGTTTCCTGCATATGTTGACTAAGTCGCATTGTTATTGACAGTTTTCCTGAGGACTGTTAAGTGGCCTCTGCTCGAAGGCCATTTTCTTGTGTTAACTTTATTTGATTTTGTAAGGAAAATGCATTACTTGCAAATTGGTAATTTACTATTAATCTACTTTTTATTTATTTATTTTTAAAATCTTTGTGTAGAACCATTCTGGATCTTTTGGATGGCTGTGAAGTACTTGTCTATCTGGTTTTTGGCTTTTCCTCTCGTTTTTGAAGACTTAGAGGTCTCATATCATACCACACTTAGCATACAAGTTTCAGATGCGGTTTTATCCAGCACAACCATCTTTGGGCTCTGGTTCAGCTTTGCATTTTTCTCTCTCCTTGCTTTAATGTAGACAGTTCCTCAACTCTTATTTAAAAAAAAAAATACAGTAAGATCCTCTGGAGGATCTATTGAAACTGTTGAAAAAATAACAAACCAAATTGACCTTTAACCATCTGCTATTGTTTTTAATTTGTTATGATGTCTACTTCTGTAATTCACCAGAGAAGCACAAGTAAGCAAGAAGATAGCTTGAGTGTGGTGATAGGTACTTGGCAAAGAGTAGCGTACAGTGTCAAAATCCTTACTGCTTAATGACAGTAGTAGCTGATGAACTGATAGACATACACACACATGTGTATGTAATATGGAAGATATCTTCATTGGTATACTCTCTCCAAAGATGTCTTCATTCATATACTCTGTCCAAAATCTCCATTACAATGTTGGTATCCTAATCCTTTCTCCCTTCTTCCAATCATGTTCCTGATTGTTTCCTCTTTTCCTATTCATTTTGGTGTTGTACTCATCCTCAGTACTGTGTTAACAGTTACAGGAAAGAGGCGAAGCCATTTTATGTTTTAATCTCAGATTGCTCTCCGGCAGATACTTATTCTTCAGCTCACTATCCTGCAGGCCACTCAGATGAGCAATACTGAAGGATACCAAATCCTATGCCTCTTTGAAGGAAAGCTCAGCTTGAGCAGTGAAAGGATCTGCTAAGCAGCCCATGGCTAACTTGTGCTCATTTCTTCCTAATTTTGGTCTACAGTTCTACTTCTCTCTGCTCAGTAGCTCATGTTTTATTACTTGACAGATGTCAAGGGGCAACCCTACTATTTCCATAGCTTTAGGGCCTGATAGACCTGTAAGGCTCTGAATTCAGCAGGCATAGGCTTTATACCTGTTGATTAGAAATAGATTCTTCATATGGATGCTGGATGGCAGATCTATCTTGCATGCCAATGATAAACCTGCTAGTGCATTATTCATGGAATCTTATGATTAGTCAGGGAACAAGACATTGTTGATCTTTTTACACATCTGTGTTTCCTTGTCATAGTGGTGCACCTAAAATCACATTTTGACATTAAAATATTGCATAGATTGTACAGCTTTAGAGCCAAATCTTCTAGCAGCTAGAAAGGCTAAACATTTGGCACGGGTATTTATTTTCTTTTCAAAAAAACACATTGCAGATAATTGTGTTACATTAACAAATGCAAAAAGAAAAAAAGGGAGCCATATTTAAGAAAAAGTAGAAAGATTATTTTTATTATTTTATTTTGAAGTAATTTTAATTATATTGACATACTTTTTTTTCAGGTAATAGATTACTTATAGTGCAAATTTGGCTATTTCTGTGTGTAATGTGCTTAGAAATAAGAGAAAAGCATATTGATGGCTCACTTGCTCTAGTGAGAAGAGATTCAATCAGTCTTTTGTAATACAGCAAATCTAGATTAAATATTTTAAATATTTTTTAAAACAAAATTATAATTTGTCTCCATGGATAGATGATTGACATTGAACTGTATCTTTTCTAAAGGAGCTATCAGAAAGGTTATTATTTATTGTTGTTATTTAGTAGTATTTATTATCAAATTAATATTTAGCATTGTGAAGTATGCAATTCACAGTGATAACAATAAAAAGTTGTAGCAATTACTTTTAAAATAGAGGTAGCTGTTTTCAGCTCCCTGATATTTTCACTGAATTGACAGCATAAATTATATTTCAGGTGAGCTCTGTGAGGAGAAACTAGATTTCTGTGCTCAAAACCTGAATCCTTGCCAGCATGACTCAAAGTGTATCTTGACACCTAAAGGATACAAGTAAGTCTAAAATATTGTCACAGTCCAACTGAATTTAAATCTTTATTCTTTTTGTCCTACTTGACTTCTTTTCCTTCTAGTGGAAGCAAGTTCTAGTCTCAGAATAATAGTTTCAGTTATTTTCAAGCATTTCAGCAGAAGAGGCCATTATTATTGTGTAGATCTACATTATTATATTAAATATAGTTTACATAATTTTGCTGATCCTTTATGGTTCCCAATCAGATTCTAAGTAGGAACACAAGGCAGAGCACTTATTCTATGTGACAGTCTATACAAAAACCTTTCAGTAGTTTGGACAGTAGGAAAATAATTGCATTTAATTGAAGTGGAATAATTACTCTGCTTTCTGAGAAGTAATTGTGAAAGAGATTATTAAAAAAGCACACTGGAAGGTATAAAATAAAGAAATCCATCCCCAGGAAACTAATTTCTAATTACACCATGTCTTTATCATAATTAATTTAGTATGCACAGTTTAAAGTGTTTTTAATAGGCTTTAGATTAATAAAAACAGGAAACCTGCAGCTTTCAATTGTTGTAATAAGCACCTGTTTCATGCACAGAATGATCTTGTGTTAGAATCAGATTATTATCATTCCTGCTACTTACAAACTAACGTTTTATGTAAAATACAGAAAAATAGTCAAATAGCTAAATATTCAAATTAACATGAAACTAAACTGACTGGGTATTAGCTGGAAAATAGAAAATGTGTTGCTTTTCAGTTATTGCATGTTACATTTGTTTTCTTCTTGCCACTTCGATAAGCCTTGTTTGGCATCTTATATTTTACTACCTAGGTTGGTAATCTTCCATGTTACTCTCTGAGATTTTAAACTAGAAAATAGCATAATCAGGAACTTCAAGAATGTATCTCACTGTCAGCTTCTTAATATCATTTTTTCACTTATTTGTATATGTTGTTGAATAAAAATTGAGACGTATCTGATTGAAGAACTTAAATTAGTGTTGCACAGCTATTTAAAATCACTCTTGCCACTTTAGAGCAAATCGTAGGTACTATAAGAAAGAACACCAAGTAGGGAACCACAAGATTTGGTGAAATCAATTATGTATCTTTCAATTTTAAATCAAAATTAATTTGTAATATTTCCCATTCATTTTTCACAGAATTCTGCACACTCAGTCTAATATATGAGAACTCTCTAGAAGAAAAACCAGTAGTATAAACAATGAAAATTGCATGAGGGAAAAAAAAAAACAACAAACCAAACAAAAGCCATTACACTCTGTCTTGAGGATATGCTGTTTCTAGTTCAGTGGGGCCTTACAGCAGGCATAGAATATATTTTGAGACTTCTGTTAGTTCACTAACCGTGGAGCTATTTATAGTAAATCAGGCTGGTGGAACTCCAAGGGGAAAAAAAATTACGTGTAACCTCTAAACTGTATAAATGGATCATTGCTCTATTCATAGCTGTTCAGATGACAAAGAAAATATCCATCAGTATAATACAAGCCTTGGATTATTTGTCTCATTTTCAGCAACTAAGCATATTGATTTTTTTTTTCCTAGTGTTCACCGCTGCTTGCAACATCCTGTAACATTCTGCATTACTCATATGTTCCAAGAACTGTCAGAATGATTCATGAGGGCTCTCTAGATTGAAACCACAATTCTTCAATGTAATGGCAGATGAATAAGCATGTGTAACTAGCAAACCTGCATTCATTACATATGTAGATTCCCCGTGTAGTAACCTGATTAAGCTACATAATCTTTACAAGCAGTGTCAGAGTAATGAATGTTTCCTCTTTAATTTTAAACAATTCAGTAGTTCCTTAACTTTGTCGTAAGCACACTGTCTTGGTAAAGACACTGTGCTACGCCACCTCTTTTCTGTTTCACAGATGTGATTGCACACCTGGATATGTAGGTGAGCATTGTGATATTGACTTTGATGATTGCCAGGACAACAAATGTAAAAACGGAGCGCAGTGCACTGATGCAGTTAATGGATATACATGTATTTGCCCAGAAGGATACAGGTGAGAAAAGTCTGCAGACAGTGCAAACATGTATGTTTTCTATCAAAGTTGGGGTTCATTTTCAAATATTAATTTGTTTGTTTTTATTTAGTGGCTTGTTTTGTGAGTTTTCACCACCAATGGTTCTACCTCGCACCAGCCCCTGTGATAATTATGAATGCCAAAATGGAGCCCAGTGTATCATAAAAGAAAATGAACCAATCTGTCAGTGTTTATCAGGCTACCAGGGTGAGAAATGTGAAAAGCTGATCAGCATAAACTTTGTCAACAAAGAATCCTATCTACAAATCCCTTCAGCTAAGATACGTCCCCAAACCAATATCACTTTACAGGTAAGATTGCTTGTGTTGTAGATTATGATCTGGAAAAGTGTGTAAATGACTTTCATAGGAGTGGAAAAACAGTAGTCACTGGTTCACTTAAAGAGCTTTACACAATTTGAGGTAAAAATCTAGTCACTGGAGTAACTCTATATTCATGTTGAAGTAGATGCGCTTATTTATAGGCAGAGAGAGAATTCTGTCAGGTCAGTTTTCAAGGGACAATTTTATAGTGAATAGATTATGGCAGTAGAATTCAGAGATTCACTCAGTACAGTATTTTGATTTAATATTTATTTGTAGTTCTTTCTAAATGTTTCTTTCTTTTAACTAGATTGCCACCGATGAAGACAGTGGAATCCTGCTCTACAAAGGCGATAAAGACCACATAGCTGTAGAGCTGTACCGGGGTAGAGTAAGGGTCAGTTATGACACAGGATCTTATCCAGCCTCTGCTATTTACAGGTGAATCCAGATGAAAAAACAATTCCAAATGAAATAAAACATATCAAGGCCACGTTTTTTTAGTAGGCGGTTAAAAGAACTATATGCAAAGAACTTTTGATTGGAGGTTGCCAACCTATTGCCAAAAGACATGATTTGGCCTAGAAAAGAACTGTAATGCAGATATGTCAGAAAGATAATATGGTGTTTGATGCATTAAAACTGAATAAAAGTTAACTTTCAGCAGAATATTCATATATTTGTGTAAAGCACAGAACTACATTGCAGGAGCAGAAATGAAACGAAAGTTTCTCTTCTCTTTTGTGTTAGTCATATGACACTTCTCCCTGGCAATGGAATAGAAAGCCAAAAACTTGATTTTGAAGAAAGGCACTACTCTTCAAAAGCAAATGCTTTTGCTTCAAAAGTCAGGACCCTGTCTAACTTGTCAGGATTTTTTTAAGTCAAATTTCTCTTGTGTTCCAAAAATTATCAGCTGAGTTTCCGGGGAAGCTTTATACAACTGATCAATAATTTACAGATAGCCATTGCAAACATGATCAAAAAGACAACAAGCATCACTTCTTGGCTTTCATTGCCATGTTGTTGCTACAAATAAATTTAGAAGCAGAGGGAAAATCTTAAACTACTTTTCCCAGAATCTTTTTTGCTGGATTTTAAAGAAACCTCATGAAATACATATTGTACCAGAAATTAAAAGCAATTTAAGGATGCTTATTGTAAAAAAAAAAAAATATGTTGCAAAATTAGGAGGAAGTTCTTCACAGAGAGAGTGATTTGCCATTGAAATGGGCTGCCCAAGGAGGTAGTGGAGTCACCGTCCCTGGGGGTGTTCAAGAAAAGACTGGTTGAGGCACTTAGTGCCATGGTCTAGTTGACTGGATAGGGCTGGGTGATAGGTTGGACTGGATGAGCTTGAAGGTCTCTTCCAACCTGGTTGATTCTATGATTCTACATCTAGTTTATATTTACTTATTGGAGTTTGTAGAGCTCACATTGTTCTGCATTCTATTAGGGACATTTTATTGAAAATAAATAATCTTTAGAAATTATTGCATTCAAATGGCAATATAGAATCAGAAGCTTCAGTTTATATAGCAGGGAAACAATGCTAACCTTTGTTAAGTAATAACAGCAAAGGAGTTGTGATTTTAGTAGATTACTAAAAGCATTCCACAGGAAAAAATATATTCCTATAAAATACCATATAAAGTTGTTTAGTAAAAACATAGCTTTTTACAAGAAGCATCCTTAAATTGCTTTTATTTTCTGGTGCAATACATATTACATGAAACGGCTTCACTTGTGGGAATAGAATGCATGTTTTAATTGTATACATTTTCTTGTGTTAAAAATAGGATTTGATTTTATGGGACATTGAAGTATTTAATACAAATCTCAAACTGCATGAGACATTCACTTTCCTCAATGACTACAATTCAAAATAAGATCTGAAGAAGCCAAACGAATGTTTAAATTCACAGTGCTTAAGAACAATGTGGTTTAAGAACTATTTGAGAACAGGGTAAATAGTCTTCAAACTGAGAGAGGAAGTTGCTTACAGTGAGAAAGGAAACTGAGTAGCTTTGTCATTAAGGAAGTGAAGATTCATGGACAGTACAGGAAAAAGAATAAGACAAGCCTTACTCCATTGAACAATGATGAGATGCCTGAAACAGATGCCAAGTAACAGCCCATAGAGAGATTCAGTTAGAAGTTCTGTAAATGGCAGTCAAGAAACGGTGTGTTGAAAAGGAGTCAAATGGGAGCTGTAAAGCCTACAGAGGTGCTTGCAGTAGCCACAAAACAAAGTTACAAACAGATGATTTAATCAGGATAAATATGGGGAATCAACAATAACTGCAGTCTGGCTGCGTAGAGTGAATGAGAACTGCTTTACCGGTGGGAATTGACTGCAGAAAGAGCCGTCATCCCAAAAGCACTCATCAGTCAGTCTGAGTAACGACATAAGATGATGGCAATGCCAAGACAAATAAAGAAAATTAATTCATCGGACATGGTTATTTGGAAAAGTTGATCCACGTGGGTTTTGTTCTGACTGGACATCCTTTTTTAAGTGTTAAATGTCTTTTACAGAAAACCCATAACAACCTTTACCTTCTGTAAACTAGTTTTCAACATATATTTATTGGAAAGATGGGAATATTTCTTCCAAAAATCATTATTTCTCTGCAGAGTTCCAGAAGCTTTAAATCAGTTTTTCTTACAGCTTTTCATTAGGATCTATGCATTCAGCTCTCACTTCTCCAATGGGAAATGGGCTAGAAGTAATGTAAGTGCATTGGCAGGAAATACTGCACAGATAAGCCTGGTGTTTATTTCTTCTTTAATTTAAACCACCCTCACCTAGGAGGGCTCCTCTTTCTGCCATAAATCTTTACCAGCAAAACAGTTTAAACTAGAAGCTTTTAATAATCATTCTTAACAGAGACACATTACCTTTACACATTGTATTTTATATATCCCTGGAATGACCTTTTGCTATAAAAATGCACATTCTCTCTACTGTCATCCTTGTAAATGCTATTGTATGAAAGGTTGATAAGCTGTACAATCTGTTTTCTTGGGATAAGAAAATTGTAGTAGGGTTTTATGGTTACTTAAGTCAAGAAGTCATATGCATTTTGATTTCTTAGCACATTTTTTTTCCTGGATTCATTGAAATGTGTTAAATTAATCCTGGCACTTTTCTTATCGCTTGATCACAGCAAGCAAACCTCTTAATACCTTGAATAGACTTTATGCTTTAGGAATGATGAACCCTGACCTTTTCTTCCCCCCCCATAGAACTTTGCACTCCCCCCTCCTGCCACTCCTGAAAAGTGTTTATTCTGTCAGTGTCTCCTCTGTTGTGTGTTTGCACTTTCATGTGGAGCTCACAGGATCACAGGATATTGGGGTTAGAAGGGACCCAAGATCATCGAGTCCAACCCCCCTGCCAGAGCCAGACAATACTATCTACCACAGACCACAGAGGAACACACCCAGACAGGCCTTGAAAGACTCCAGAGAAGGAGACTCCACGACCTCTCTGGGAAGCCTTTTCCAGTGCTCTGTGATCCTTACAGAAAAAAGTTCCCCCTTGCGTTGAGGTGGAACCTCTTGTGCTGCAACTTACACCCACTGCTGCTTGTCCTGTTGCAGGGAGCAAGTGAGAAGAGCCTGTTCCCCCCTCCTGGCAGCCTTCAGATACTTATAAACATTTATCAAATCCCTTCTAAGTCTTCTTTTCTCCAGAATAAAAAGCCACAGGTCCCTCAGCCTCTCCTCATAAGCCATGCCCTCCAGTCCCCTAATCATCCTCATAGCCCTTCGCTGGACCCTCTCCAGCAGCTGAGTTTATGTAAAGCTTGCATGCCACTGTGCCAATCTTTCAGCCATATCAAACTGAGCCTGCCTGCATAGATAAAGCTAGGAATAAATAGCTAAGAAGCTGGTTAATGTGTCACAGTTGTAAATTACCATGTGAGTGCTCCTGACCTGTTCCAGGACAAAAGCAATTAGGCTAATTAAAACATTGCTAAGGATGTTATAAGGTAATTTGCTTGATTCTTGCCTTGAGATTTAGGAAGCTAATCCCTTTCAGCTATACTACTTTCCTAATGAAATGAACTAACTGTATGACTGCTTAGTCCATCTCAGGCTATCATAGAATTGGTTTGTTTAAATAACTTTTTTCAAAGGCTTAAGCTTACTGATTTGATGGTGCTCTGAAGCAAATAAAGGCTCTCATGGGAATGGTTATAATGTCTGGTCTCTGGACTAGGGCTCATTGTATGACTGCATGGAAGTTATGACATTCAGCTCTTAATTCTTGAGCGGAAAATGGGCTAGAAGTAAGATAAGTCCAATGATATATTCAGTCCCAGAACTGAGTAATAATATTTTTCTTCTTTTATGCACTTTGTGTTCAAGTAGTTACCCTGCACTTAAATACTAAAAGTGTAGGCAATATTTCTTGTACTTGTTAATGTGTAGACTTGTCCTTAGACCACATAAGCATAAGGCTTGAAAACAGCCTTTTCTACGTGACACCCTTTGAGCATTCTCCTACTAGTGAGTTTGTATCTTATTAGTAAGCAGAAGGAAATAGGATACGGGGTGGGGGGGAAGAGAAAAATGGAGTATTCACTGTAGTAGCCAGAAGCTGATCACAAAGCAATAGCCATGCCTAATATAGACTGCAAATTACTTAGTTGCTCATGTCAGCACAGCTGTCTCTACCAATGATGTAATTTTTGTCTGGCAGGACTAAGGTTAGATGCAGTTCCATATTCCATGAAATGGCAGGCTGAGAGTCACTGGTGTCTGCTGAGACCTTCACACTTGCATGATATGTAAATCCAGTACTACTCAACATATAGGATGTATGCATCTTTCCCATAAGCCCTTTCTACGTATTGGAAGGCCACAGTAAAGGCTCCCCTGAGCCTTCTTTTATCCAGGCTGAACCATCCCAACTCTTTCAGCCTTTCTTCATAGAAGAAGTGTTCCAGCCCTATGATCATTGGTGCAGAAATACTGAAACCTTTTGTGCTCTGTTTCCAGACCAGTAAATGTATTTCAACTGTTGTTTTAGTATATCATATGTATTAAAAAAATTCATAATTTGATGAGAAGATGAATAACTGAACAAAAAAGGGCTATTTATTTACAATACATACTATTATTAGAATGTTAAAAGAGGTGTTATATTGTATTAGCTTTTAAGCATACATGTATGTCCTTGCTTAAAATCTAGTTTTCAGGAGACCACTCCTGAAGAAGTTCTGTTCTGAAGCTGTATTAACTTTTAAAGGGGAAGAAGAACAAAAAAACATTCTAACCACGCTATCAACTGATTAAAATGAATATTAATGTTTATTTTTCAGTGTGGAAACTATTAATGATGGCAATTTCCACATTGTGGAGCTGCTAGCTATGGATCAGATTCTGTCTTTATCTATTGATGGAGGAAGCCCCAAGACAATTACCAATTTGTCCAAGCAATCCACTCTGAATTTTGATTCCCCACTGTATGTAGGAGGTAAGAGGATCTTGCTGCTTCTTACTAATGGTATCACAGCTAATTTACTTGGGTGACGTGCATTAAAAATTATGTGGGAAGAGACTCAATTCATTGAAATAACATCTTAAGAGAAAATTTCAGCAGTTAGTCTCAAAAGTTCCAATTTGCACCTGTAGCTCAAGTTGCACCTGTAGCTTTTATATCAAAAAAAGGTATTTGCTGCCTACTGTAAAATTCTGCAGTTTTCTACTGTTACATGGTTCTTTGTTGTAGTGAAGGAGCCTGTTTATAGCTTTTTATCGTACTTAAGAACTGTGTTTAATGTTGTTTAGCTACCTGAAGATTCAGTAATGCCTCTTCTGAAAGCATAAAATGGTTGCATTCTATTTCAGTCATGTATATTTATCTATATTTACACTTCACTGGACAGGTATCTGCAGTTCCTTCTATTCATGTTCATCACATTCAGGCTTCAAGCAGACAAATATTTCTACTGTCACAGAAAATGTTGGTCCAAAACAGAACGAAAACCATTATCACAAATTTACTATGACAAAGTAAAGACAAAAAGCCCCAAGCCATTAAGTTGTTGTTCATCTCTTACTTTTATTGGTTTTATCTATATATACTTATGAACTATAAAATTCTTGAGAGTTAAGCTTTCACTCTTGTAACTTTATATTACCCATCTTTTTGAGATCCATTCATTTTTTTTTCTTATCCAACTATACCTAGAGTTTTTAAAGAATTTTATCGCACATTCCCATCAGTTAACGATTCAAATTCTCACTAGGATTTTATGCAGTATTTTTATCTTTGCCAAAGTCTTAGTTTGACACCTATACCATCATGTAGCTTACACTTACTCTTATCACCTTTCTGCTAAAATGGCATTTCTGGTGAGAATCACCTCAGCTGGCAGGATGAAATTCAGACTTGACAGCAAGCCCTTGTAGGGTGCACACACTCTCTCTCTCTCTCTCTCTCTCACATTTTTTTACTAAGTTATTTTTGGATCAAAATATTTGGGTTGGAAGGGATAACTTTTTTTTACAGAAAGTGGACTAATCAATTTATACCATTCTTTTATTTTGGCTCTTTCCCAACTATACGGCTCTCTTGTGTGGTCAAAATACACACACAAGAGACTTTTCACTCTTTCTATAACAAATTTCAGTAAATCACACTGAAAGTCCATGGGGTTTTGTTTTGGTGTTTTTTTGTTGGTTGTTTTTTTGTTTGGTTGTTTTTTTTTTTTTTTTGTAAGAAGTCTTAAGGGACAATCTGTTTCTCTTCAAAAACTCTTCATCAGGATCCCAAACTTCACTGTTACTTCATATACTTTTTCAGAAATTAGAGCATATTTCACTAGCTGAAAGTAGCATCTTCTTTCACAGGAGTCCGTATTTCTGAGACAGGTAGGGAATCAGCTGCTTCTCATTTGTGCCTGCTCCGTTCTACTGGCTTCTCAACCAAGATACAGGTTTTGACAGTGTTAGTGTATGACTCTTATCTAATAGGGGTCTGCTTCCTTGAGCAGTAATTTGGTAACTGACCTGTAGTCAAGTTCAGTGACCAAAACGCTTAGAGGGAGATAGGAACTGCTTTCTTACCTTTCTGAAAATAGAGCCAAAATATTTGTTTACAATTTGTCTATGATAGCTCTTTTTTCAAGAACCTTTGTCTAAAAAAATTATCTAAGAACCATTTCTGAGGAATATGAGCAGCTTTAGCACTTGCTGCATTGCTAAAGGAAGCAAAAAAAGGTGTTTAGGCCAAAAGCTTATGCGTAAGCTTGCATCATGTTTCCAAACATCTTCTGTATTAAGAGATTATAGACCAAAAATTATCTGAATCACATGTGATGTACCTCATATTATTTGGTGTTATACATGCCTATATGGTTTCCAGCAATCATATCTCAGTTTCCTAATGCATACATAACATCTATCTTAGCATCACACTGCTGGACTTAGTTTTATGCAGCTTTTATTTTCACAATCAATAGATTCACTGCATCTGTTCTGCTATCGAATACTTCAAGCTGTATGCCTAAATATTTGCTGAATGTTGCTTTCAAGGGAGACATCACTGTGAAGAGGCTTTGATGACTCTGCCTCACGCCTGGATTTTGAGGATATGGCAAATAGTTTTCAGGAAATGGAAACTAATGGTTGTTTGCAGTCTGAATACTTTAATATAATAGTCCCAAGCATATTTAACTGAACTGCTAAGATCAAAGCATATTAGGCTCTTCAGCAGTATGGATGCATTATTGTTCATTTCTATAATCACCGAAGCTTAGCATAAATGAAATTATAATAGCATCTAAATGAAAGGCAAATCATTAGCTTGGATAGCACTTTTGCACTGTTCTTAACTGTTCAGGGTAACTATGTAAAACCATTACAAGTATCAGTTTACATGGTTAAGGAGCAGCTATGCAGAACATTACCTCGTGGTTGTTACCTAAGTACCAGAATGAAAATTGTTATTATTCCCCTGGAATAAACCTGTGCAGCTAAAAAGCATCCTTACTTGCAGGTAAACAGATCCTTCTCTAATGCTCAGTACCCTTTGATTTCCTTGCTAATTATTCTCAGGAGTTATTTAAGCATTTGTGTATTCATTATCTGAATGTAATATCTCAAGGACTAACCAATATAGGCCAATATGTTTGTAATAAATTAAAAAACAACAAACAAACAACCAAAAATAACAGTGTGTAGAAGAAACACTTGTTTGGAGTAATATTCCTTCTGAGTTAGTCTTAAATATTTAACTGATCACAACAGGATAACTGCATCACATATACCTACAGGTCTAATGACACCTGGAACAATTATAGACTGCAGTACAGGAATTATTCTGAAAATGCTCACTATCTGGGGCATTTGCAGTGCCCAGAAATGTCTACACAGAATATTTTGATGTTAAATTATTCTTATCATTGACTATGTTTGTTTTAAACTCTAATGACCAACTATGAGTGGCTTTGTTGTTCTGTTTTTGAGACCTAGAAACCCTTCTTTTGTAAGTGACAGAACCTCATCCTGGTGAGCTTTTCTTTCCAAGAATTTGCAGCAGCAGAATTTTACATTTGAAATGTGTTTTCCAGCTCCAAACTGATGTGCTGGTCCTACTAAATTCTTCTGCATTTGAGTATTGTAGCAAACAAAAGAACTCAAACAAACAAGTACTTAATTGCACTAGGTCACAATCAGGCCTGTGTTTGAACTTTTTCACAGGAACTTCCTGTATGAAGTCCTATATACACTTTATTTTTCTTGATCCTAGAGACATACAGGTGTGGAGCTAGTTTACATGCATGCTTGACAGGGCAGTTTCCAAATATTAGGTCATTGCTCAATGTTGTAAGATAAAAGTCTAAGAATAATTAGCCAGAAATAATTCTTTTAAAAAATAGATAAAATGGTACAGAAAATGGTACCAAAGATTCCTTTGATTATTTGCTATTATTAATTTCCTAGGCATGCCTGTGAAAAACAACATAGCAGCTTTACGCCAGTCTCCAGGACAGAATGGCACCAGCTTCCACGGTTGCATCCGTAACCTCTATATCAACAGTGAACTCCAGGACTTCAGAAATGTGCCACTGCAAGTGGGGATTCTACCAGGTTGTGAGCCTTGTCATAAGAAAGTCTGTGTGCACGGCACGTGCCATGCTACCAGCCAGTCTGGCTTTTCCTGTGAGTGCGAAGGAGGATGGACTGGACCCCTCTGTGATCAACAAACTAATGACCCCTGTCTTGGAAATAAGTATGTCCTGCATCAAGACAGAACAGTACTATCATATGCTCATGTCTCTTGTAATGTTTTGTGTTTGGCTTGGGTTTTTTGTTGTTTTTGTTTTTCATAAAAGTTCACACTTTTTTTCAGCAAGAAACATTATCCTGGCCATTTAAACTGAAGGCAGGGTCCAAATTACAAACTTGCCATAAATTCAATGAGAAGTGTCCCCAGTTTAGGGGAACACACATCTCAGTGAAGTTCTGCCTAAAGCTTAAGAAGTGCTCTTACTTACTTCTATATGGGCTTCTTCTGTAAAGAGTTACGCTGATGCAAGAGTAACTTGACATGAAAGTCATTTGGAAGGAGTTGCAAATGGAGAAGGGAAAAAAAAATCTATTTGCTTATTTATAATTTTATACTGTGAGGAAATGCTATTATTGTTCTCTAATGTTTTTTAACATTTGAAACAATAGATATATTTGGTATTGTTATATTTTCTCAATACACACAGGTTTTAGCAGAAAAATACATTTCTACCTTTATGGTAAACTTCTGTTGACATCTTTGTGATCTGATTTGAGTAGAACATTTTAGATTGGATGTTTTATGTATGTTTGTAGCGATGGTCATGTATACATGTATTTATGTGATGAGAGTATTGATATTTATGCATAGTTACATTTTAAATTTACTACAGAGACAGATTAATTTTTTTTGTTCATGGTCTCCCAGCACAAGAAGATCAGAAACTTCAGAAGTTCAGAGTTCTACAGAATTCATTGGTTGTGGGCAACAAGATATCATTCTGTTTGCCCTTACCGCTGTCCATATTTTTTTATTGTAAAGAAACCCTGTGTTAACTCTTGAAATTATTTGGTTTGCTTCAGCAGCATATAGTGCTGTGAGAAAAAGACCAATCAAATTGGTTTTACTTGAGTGAGGGAAGTATTTGTTGTTCTTAAGGATTTTGATTCTGTATTTCTTAATTCATCTCAAAGTCTCATCTATAGAATTCTGTCCATCTAATGCAGTATAATATTCCACTTAATCTGAGAAAGAGGCTTGCATCTCTGTATCAATAAAGTAGGGGACCTTTTAGAGTTCCCTACACGCCATAAAAAGGCTTAAGGCTTAGATAAATTTTACCTAAATCTAAGTGCTTGACTAGGAGCACAGTGACTCAGGTGTGCTCTATATAGTCTGTAAAGGAATAAATACATTTCTAGAGAATAAACTAGATTTCAAGTGGTCTGACTTAGTCTATGGCAGTTATGCATTGAACTTGAGTGCCTAACATAGGTACCTAAAATTAGACAAGATGAAACTATGCCCAAGAGTTTTCACTTAGCTTGATGTTCCTTTTGATGCCGTCTAAAGATGAAGTGTAGGGCTTCAAAGAACAGGTGGAAGCATAAGCATAGGAGCTGGCATTAGCTAAGATTTAATCATGTTTTAAGTCAAGCAGAACTTTACCAAAGATCCTGACACAGCTTTGATATTTAAAGCAGCCTGTATAGAATATGACATGATGTCTGTGTCACCTGAGTAATTTTGAAGATCAGATGTCCTCAAAGTGGTAATTTTGTGAATGGTGAACAGATCAAACACTGAACGTAATGAAAACTAAACAAAAGCTATTTGTCTTATGATACAGCCTAAGCCTTCAATTTTTAGTTCCTTGATCTAACAGTCTTGATATATCAGACTTGAACCACAGGAACAATTTGGAATTTTTAGGGAACATGGTTGCTGCAGAAGTACAGACTCTTGTATAACAAGGAAGTCAAAGGTGCTTAAGCTGTTGGTCAAGTTTTACCTTTGTAGTGTTTAATCCCAAAATGGAGGCTCTGTGCCTTCCATTTAAAGACCTGCCTCATACATTTTATTACCATGCTACTGACAGTTGACAATGCAGACTGATACATTTGAAAGAAGAGTTTTGAAATGACCACTGCTTGGGTCAGAAAAAACTCAGCTGGGAAGTCCCTGACCTGTCTTTGTGCTGGAAGCTCCATACTTCATAAGTGACTTCATGGTTGTCTTTAAATGATACAAAGACCAGAATTTCAGATGAGTACCCCTTTTCTCCACTTATATTCTACTGGATGACATTTGGGTTTGGTTTTGCTATGTTCTTCTCAAAAGCACACTGAACATTTAGGCAGGTATAAAATGTTGGTATTAATAAATGTGGGCTGTAAAAGTTTTCCATAACACATCTACAGTGGCTCTTTTCTGATGAGAGAGTTGTGTACTGCAGCTTGGTTTGTGTAAACCTGCGTACCAATTATAAACCACTTCACTGCATCTCACTGAAAAAGTCCATTAGAAAAAAAAAGCAATTTCTTCTGACTACAGTCCAAAGTATTTGTAGTTAATGTTGCTTAGCCTGAACTTTGATGAATAATTTATTTCTATTCTCTTGGGCTTGTTTCCCCTGTAGATGTGTGCATGGTACCTGCTTGCCAATCAATGCATTTTCATACAGTTGTAAATGCCTGCAGGGACATGGGGGAGTCCTCTGTGATGAAGAGGAAATGCTGTTTAACCCCTGCCAGTCCATCAGGTGTAAACATGGCAAATGCAGGCTTTCAGGACTTGGGAAAGCATATTGCGAATGCAGCAGCGGATACACGGGGGACAGCTGCGACAAAGGTAAAAAAAATAAAGTTAAATCATCTGGTTTTGTCTTGCTCTTAGAAAAGAGGGGTTTTTATTAAAACATGAACAGCCAAAGACATTTCCAATCTTTCTTTTTTTTCCCACAATACACACATTTGGGTTTTGTGTTTTGTTTTTGTTTTGGTGGTTTTTTTTTATATCATACAAATTTATCTCAGTGAGAGAAAAATCAAACTCTTCCCATGAATTTGTTTGCATTTTTTTGGAGGATTTTTTTCATCAAATGTTTTGCTGTGAAAACATTTCTCTTTTTTGCCTTTATTCAGAAACACATTTTTAATATATTTCACTATTACCTTTTACCTGCTGTATCTTTCTGTATTGTTTCTCTGCCTTCTGCAACTGAGAAGCCAAATCCAATGATTCTGCTCCTAGTTTTATCACAAACTCTACTTTTGACCTCTCAGCTTCAACTGATTTATCACAGCGAATTATGCAGGTGAGATGGATGAAAACAGGATGACTTTTCCCCCTACCTTTTTCTTTTTCCTTTGTCTATCAAAGCTCCCCCTCTTCCCCTCTTTCCCTTAACCCAGCTGGCATTTATTTTGCATTGTACATAGATGTGAGTAGAATAAAAGACTATGGTTGCAGAACTTTTAACAGATGTCTCATTTTTAGCTGGTTTTATACCTCGGTAATTTATGAAGTTAGTGGAATGTAACTTGTATTAAATAACAGTTTGAATAATATTAAACTCCAGGTCTAATAAATTAAATTGCATGCACTCTGAAACATTTCCCTATGGTAAACAGAACCAGCTGCAAGCAATGTAGGAACAGAAGATGTGTATTTTTATAAAAGAGGCAAAGATTTAAGCTTCCAATTTTCTTGTCACTCTAATAGCTTTGTATTTATGGTTTACATATACATAATGTAAGCTTAACTGAAAATAGAAGATGTAGGAAATAAAACTCAAAATTAATCAAAATTATCTTTGGTAGAACTGCTGGTTGCCAGCAAGCCAAACTCGAAATTATCAATACCAACCGCAGTTAGAAACACAGCCTCTTCCTTAGCAGTGTCAACTGTGCTTTGACCTGTGTCTGTGTCTTATTTCACATGTTGTTGTCTGCAGAAATCTCTTGTCGAGGGGAACGAATCCGAGATTTCTACCAAAAGCAGCAAGGGTACGCTGCGTGTCAGACGACCAAGAAGGTATCGAGACTAGAATGTAAAGGAGGATGTTCAGCTGGGCAGTGCTGTGGGCCACTGAGGAGCAAGAGACGGAAATACTCTTTTGAATGCACTGACGGGTCGTCGTTTGTGGACGAGGTTGAAAAAGTGGTGAAGTGTGGCTGTGCAAATTGTCCCTCCTAAGTGTCCCTGTCACACTTGTCTTTTGAAAATGTTGTACACTTATTGACTGTGTCGGACTAATTAATACTTCATAGTGGAAATATTTGAAATATATTGTAAAATACAGAACAGACTTATTTTTATTATAAGAATAAAAGACCTTTTCTTCATTGAGAAAAAAAAAAGGAAAAAAAAAAAAGATTCAAGTGCTTGAACTGAGACTTCTCATAACCCAAGAGGAGCTTTGAAGAGAGAGGAAAAAAAAAAAAAGACCCGGTAAGATTACAACAGAGATGAGAAACTTTAACTGCTTTTAACATGGATTCTTCTTTATAACATGCTGAAGATACACTGACACTATACACATGTGACTTTCAACTTTTAACTGCTCAGAGATGAAACACTGACCAGAACATGAGGCTTGTTTTTTCACTTTCATGTATTTTATTATCTTGACAGACCACACCAATCACTTATGTATGGATGAGGCAGCGTTATGAGTGAAACAAGCAAAAAAAAAAGAATCAGGTTATACAGAAATAGCAATTGTATGAAATACATTTTTATCTTTGGGAATTACTGAGCATCTTGCGAAGATGGGGTCCCATTAAATGGATGGGAAATGGGAGATACAAGAATATATTATAATCCTGAAAATCTCCTGATGATGTATACTTTTATGTCAGCATGTTAGCAAAAGAAGCATAAAAAAAAAAAGTGTTTATCTGCCCTTTTCCAGTATTATTTTTTTTTTTTTTTGTAATATAAATATTTGGGGGGATGATAAAAATAGATTATTGATGGATAAATTAGTAATAATATGGATTTCTGCTTCTATGAGTTCTAAACAACTCTATACAGTATTCGGTTTCATTGAGAAATATTTATTGTATCAAAGTACATTGTACTTAACCCTTTTAGGCCATCCCTTTTGACTGTTTTTCAATGCTTTAATATATATTAATTTATATTTGTCCCAGTATTTTTGTAATTTTTTTTAAAGGACTTAAAAATCAGGATTTTTTGCAATAGAACTAACGTAGCATGTCGTCTTGGGGTAAATGTTTTCAGTCTGTTTTTTCTTCTCCCTCCCCTTCCCTTTTTCTTTTCCTTAGAATCTGACCACTTGGTGTCACTGAGTCTGAAAGTGATGACAATCTGCAGTTTTCACATGCAGCAGATATTCAGGACACCTTCCGCGAACCTGTAATGTATGACAGAAATTGTCTTTACGCTAGGTAGAAATTGTAAAGAAGTTGATTTTTCCCCTATCTACAGTACTTACAGAAAATGAGATGGCGTGTAGAAAATGACATTAGAAGGTAGACCTTTATAAATCAGTATTCCCATGGAACTCTTTCCCTTTTTTTATAAAAAAGTTTTTTTTAAAAAAAAAAGGCTGTCCTATCGAGAACTGTGACTTCCCTCAAGTAATAAAACTACTTTACTGCCCTAATGTTCCCCATGTTAACATGTTGCTGCTAAATTATAATGTAGAATTGGTAATCAATAGTGGGTTGTGTTCTTCTTTCAGTAAAACCCAGGGTACCCTGTAAAAATGCAGATGTTTTTCAATTTTATTTTATTATTTTTTTTACCAAAAAAAAAAGAAAAAAAAAGTTAGATGTACATGTGTAATGCAGTGTGCTTTGTCTTATTTGGACTGATATCAGTAATGCTACTGATGTTTGTAAATTAAACAGATATTTACTTCATTAACAGCTTTTATTTGTATTCTTCTGAGACGTTGTCTAACAGCCTTTAATTAAACATCTGTAGTTGCAAAGAATATTTGGGGAAAAAAAAAAAACAACAACAAAATACAAAAAAAACCAACCCAAACCTCAGAATAAAATCCAACTCTAGATCTGGTGCATTCATTGCTGAAAACCTGGAGAATGAATGAATTTGGGATTATCACACCTGCAGGCAGTGACATCCAAAAGAGTCGCTTCGTTACGAACACAACTGAACTCATACCAGAATTAACAACGGTTAGGAATAAAGCACA
This sequence comes from Tricholaema leucomelas, assembly GCA_013400475.1. Classification (NCBI taxonomy): domain Eukaryota; kingdom Metazoa; phylum Chordata; class Aves; order Piciformes; family Lybiidae; genus Tricholaema lacrymosa; species Tricholaema leucomelas. Next base: position 1,188,413 of record WAAF01001760.1, on the reverse strand, counting down.
ATGCATCAAAAGGTAAATTGAGACTATCTGAATATTTTAATGGTTATGGAGATAGAAATTTGGCAGTTGTTTTAGCAAGTAATGTGATTCTTCAGAGGAATTCATTTTCAGTAATCTTGGACTAAGGATTTTAAATTCAGGCAGTTGGATGGGATGGTCCTTAAGCCAGGGTTCTCCTCTGTAATGTAACCTTTACAGATAATTCTGTGATATAAATGCAGGATCTACTTAAACTCATTTAGAATTTGCCTAAGAATCCAGTGAAACAGCCTTTGACATGAGGCCTTCTTTGCACTTTCTGCAATTTCTAAATAATCTGTAAACAGGAGTAGCTTTGAGGAAAAAGAAACCATTTTTGAATAACAGTATTTATGTAGCATTCTTGAAGAAACAATTGTGTATGCAACCAAAATCTCTGTAGCAAGTGTCTGGGGCTGGACTGCCTTCTGTACTCATACTGACAAAGGAACTCTACACTGGTATTCAAGCAATGCTAGCAGCTACTGGAGATCCTAAGGCCATCAAGACTGGGATCTTTTTTTGCTCTCTAGGCAGAACCAAAGAAAAACTTATGAATGAAACAAACAAAAACCAAAACAACCAACCCCTCTGGATGAATATAAGGCACCTGCATCGAAAAGTGACTTAGCTGACCTTAGAAACCTGAGCAGCCCTGTATTCTCACCACTGCAACTCCTTAGGCATCGACAAGGTGTGCCACTGAGCAGGACAAAAGATAGTTTTCTCAGTGGGATGGATCACCTTGACATCTTTCTCATGCCTAAATCAAGTTTCTTATGATACAACTATAACAGGATGCCTTGAACCTGTAGCCTCCAAAAGGGAAATGAAGATCTGAGCTTTTAGGCACAGCTAATACAGTGGAGAATTTAGTTCAGTGCAGAACACTCCAGACACACAGTTCTTCATCCAAGCCATAAATTATGCAGCTTTTAAGACAGTGCTCAGGGATTAGTTCCCTCTCCTAGGGTCTCCTGCCTGCTATAGGAACCACTCTCATGCAGTCTACTTTTAATATATTGAATAAAATGCATAAGCAGCACTGGGTCTGAAGGATATGACTCGGTACAAATGACCAAGTTCCTCAATTTGAGTTAACACTGCCTACAATTCAAATTATTTTTTTTCCAAGAAAACTGAAACTTGCAGATTCCATCATTTTCTGCCAGCATTCTTTTAAGCCTTAAAAGCACATGAATACTGCTTAATTTCTACTGGCTTATGCACAGCTCCTGCTGTCATCATGCAGAGGATAAAAATGTGAAAGAGCATGGAAAAAAGGCCATTCTTCTTGAATGAAACAGTATCAAGAGTCATTGCTTTTTTGTTTAGCATGCAAGTCAGTTCAGAACTCAGAACCAGATTCTGCAGCCTGTATTCATGTTTCTGGGGGAGATTGGTATGTGTGTGACAGAAATACTGTTTTAAACAAACCAGCAGTGGGCTCTGAATAAGCTTTGGGAGACAGTTTATTTTCTAAGCTCTAATGAAATAAGAATTTTGTCTTGTATTCAGAATACATTTATTGACATATGAGGGTACCATGAAACTTAATATTATAAGAATTGCTGCACAATGATGATGCTCTAAGTGCCAGGGTCAGTATATTTATGTTAAAAAGGCAGATGCCTGAAAAGGCCAAAATGCAGAGCTCTTGTTGATAACAAATCTGGCAGGCCTGTTGATCTGTAGTGTACTTGCAGGGACAGTAGCAAAGGCAACAGAGAGAAAAGTGGATGTCACCATGTTAGTTTAGATGAGATAAGTAATGATGAAGAGATGAGAGGGAAGAGTGGTATGCTTTGGGAAGGAGCTTGTTGTTGAGAAGAAAATGCCCAGAAGTTTTGGAAATGTGTCAAGAATGTTGGAGGCTGTTTGCATTGAAGCTCTGGATTTTAAGAGCTTTATCTGTAATTGCTTGAAACCTATGTATTTCCAAGAAACCTCTACAGTTCTGAAAAATGCACACTTGATCTTTCTAGCTTGGGTTAACTCCATTGTTTGAGAGAAAGTTTATCTTTTCAAAGCAATTCAAAATCCCTTTTTTTGGTTCCTTCTCTTCTAGAGATGAGTGTTATTCCCACAGCAGCTCATTAGGCATGCAAGTGTCTGTGCTTCAGCTACCCCACCTTGCAGAGATGGAGAGCCTGGCACACAACTTCAGTTCCCATAAAGTGCAATTCCCCAGCTGAGCCATTCAGAATTCTTGGCTTTTAGAAGAAATATTTATACACTAAGCCAGTATCTTCAAGGTATTTAAGATTCCTGGAGTGGAAATCAGAAAGTCATTGGTAGTTGTAGCTATCTAGGAGCCGTCAGGACTAAAGTAAAACTGAAGTGTTTTCCTGCATGCCTGGAGAGCCTGTCTCATCCTGGAGAGCCTACTGTTTCACTGTGTTCTTTATGCATCGTGTTCCTGGGAGAGCGGGAAGTTGCCGTGCTCATCCTTTCAGAAATGTCTGAGAGCAGAGGGATTTTGTGTCCTTTAGCAAATAAATTGTCTAGGCTGGAAATCACAGGCCTCCTTGGCCTTCAGCCAGGTTAAACTGTGCATGTATACCTTAACGTCAGCCATCATCTTGGACACCAACAGCTCTTGATGCTAAAGAAGCGAGTAAATCTTGATCTCAGTTTAATAAAACACAGATGGGAAAAGCAAACCAAACCGGGAGTTAACAGCTCTATTCACTAGTCTCCTGGGCTCCATGTGATTAAATCAGAGTTGGAGGGTATGTTCCTGCTGCTGCTGTTCTGGCCAGTGTCCGTAGGGGTGATGGCCAGCAAAGGAGAAGTATTCTGTCAGTGCTGCATGTCGTTTGTCAAGCTGAGAAAAACCAGCCATCTCACTGAACAGCAAGAGTTCTGGCTATCCACAGTCCCAGCAAATATGCTCCAGCACTACAGCATGACACCCATGCTGCAGGAATTTCATTCAGCCATGGGAACAGACTTTAAACCCGCCTCCCAGATCATAGCTTCATTTCAAAATGTTGATCTTAGTAATGCTTTCTGGTCTTTACAACCCCATCCTTTTATTTCATTCCAGCTCAGAGGTAAAGTTCTTCAGCTCTAAACACCAAACCTCAGTAGTCTCAATCACTGCCCCATACTACATACAGGAGATTAAGTCTTGCTTTTTTGTTCCCTTTTTAGGTATTTGCTAACATTTGTAGAGCGATCAGAAGACCTGCATTAAAGAACTAAAGAAGAGACAGGTTTCACATCCAACTACAGAAATCAGACATTTTCATGTCATTTATAAACATGGAAAATGTTCCTTTGCCTCTTGTGGAACAGCCTGATATCTGTAGATTGATATCAGCTTATATATTATGCAGCTCAGACTTGGGGAACTGCTATCTGGTTTTGTGTGTTAGAATTTTTTTTTCCTTATTTCATTCCTTTCAGGACATTTTCCGTATCATGAGAGACAAGTAACGATAAAATTCATGTGCCTGGGTGGCTTACTCTGTCATTAAAGTTCCATAAAAAGATTCAGTAGCCTTGTTTCAGGGCATTCTTTTTCTTTCTCATAGTTGTTCACATTCTAGCTTTCTGTCAGTTGTTTCTGTATGAAACTCTGTCCACTTTATTTAATTTCCAGGGCAGATTTAATCCTTCTGAAGAGAAGGAAAGGATACCTGTTTTTTCCCTGCAGCTGTGCCTAAAAGCTTTCACAGCACATCTATAGAAGTATGTTTTCTTTCAGACTCCTCTGAGAATAGGTTAACCTGAGCTGTTTTTTTCCTGCAAACTTGTTTTTTGGTTTTTTGTTTGTCGGTTTTTTTTTTTCTTCTGATTATCTTTATTTATTCAATCACAATTCTGTGTTTCTGCTATGGTAACAGCAATAAGAGCATTACCAGCTGACCTGTGCTTTAGAAGTTGCTTGCTGATTTGAAATAGCAATTTTAAAGAGTTTGAATTTTGCTTGTTCTCTCTCCTCTTTTTTTTCCCCTCTTTTTTTCTAGGAGGGAATTGGATCCTCTTTCCATTCTTTCCCTACCACTTAACAACTGTAAATAAAAATGATCAAAGAAGACACACAGATCTACCAAAAAAAAAAAAAAAAAAGTTTCTAAACTCCCAAAAAAATCAGAAGTTATTTTTTGTTGGACAAACTGTTACATGATTAATGAAAAAAGCTATTAAGCAGCCTCCAAATACACCCCTAGAAATAATTAACACCGGGCTACAGAAGGAAGAAAAAGGGACCTAATGGCTAATCTGAGTACACCTTTTGTGGAGAGGAAGGTTGTAGCATCTTTCTGTGCCTTGGTGTCCATAGAGAGAAGACCATATGACACTGCACAGAGTCCACTGCACAAGAAGCTTCACTATTACCCTAAATTAAAAAAAAATCCCAAAGCAGATAAATATTAGAAGTAAACTGTTTAAGTCTCGCTTGATCAAAACAGTGTTCATTATCCATTATCACAAACCACAGACCAGCCTTTGGCATCCATCCCCTCCATCTCCAGACACTCCAGGTACTGTTTGCATCCCCCACTGCTTCCCACCCACCGCTCCAGGCCTGCCTGGGCCTGCCATTTCCGCAGCCCTCCCACAAGAGACACTTCTTCCTTCCCTTTGCAGTAAGTCACAGCAATCATCTTCCTGTGCATGCTTTCATGTAGATAACTGCAGGCAGCTGGTGTGGACAAAACACCATGCTGGTGATGGAAAGAACACTCTCTACCTAATTAATAGTTGCATATTTAAAAATCAAGTATTATATATTAAACTGGTACAGCAAAGTGCTTGCACCAGACAGTAGGAGTGATGGCTGACAAAATGTTTAAGTACTGAAACTCCCATTCTGTGTGACAGAGAATAGAGTCTTCATTTTTGCTCCAAATTTGCACATAACTTCAGGTTAATGGAAAGGAAGGATAAAGAGATCAAGTGCTAACTGCAAATTCAAGACATACAAACAAACAAAAAAAGATGCTCTGGTTTTGTTTCTTTCTTTCTACTAAAAGAACAGTCCAATAGGTGCCTGAGAAACAAGAATGCCAGAAGGGCACCAGTTCTGGCTATACCAAAGTGCTGAGCAGTGACGATGCAAGGGAATTAACTGCTGCAGCTGATTCATTTACCAGTTGTTGCAGAAAGGACACGTAGAGCCCAGAAAGTAGTGAGGAGCCACAGAAGTCATCCTACTGTTACTTCATGGAGACATGAAAGAATTGTTTGGTAATGCCCTCTTTTAGCAGATGTGATCACAGCCCACTTCAATTTCACACGGCAGAGAACAGGCTTGTAAAATGCAGAAAACCAACAGTATTAGACCAGAATTAGAGATTTAAGACATCTAGGGCTGTATTTACTCTAGACTCGAGCTGCTTCATGCCGTTTCAGTGATACAAAGCAGACATAAACCCAACTTAGCTGGCCTGAAGTGTCTAAAATTTCTATCTGCTATAAAAAAGGAGTTATTGATTGCAGTGCACCAAACCTGGGTTTGGAACTGGGGTACATCCTCCAGCATATTGGCTAAAGCAGGCATTGTTTGTGTTACTTTGGAAAACCCTTTGTGCCCTTCTCACTCTGCTCTGACCCTCTTCCGTAGGTAAGTGAGGATCTGTGGGAAAGCCAGTTTGTCACTGCTGCTCTCCAAACTCCAGAGGAGCAAAGAGAACTGGCAATTCCTCTTCAGCATCAGCAGCCAAAAATGAAAGAGGTGACATCTTTAACCAAAAAAATTAAATGAAGTGAGTACTATTGTAGTAAAACTGCTTCTAGTGAAGTCATTTCTTTAATACTCACTTTTAAAGACTCACTAAATTGTGGCTCCATGCGAAAAGCATTATGAAAAAACACATTCTCCTTGTAAAATCTTTTCTTTAGTGCCTGTGCACACATAGCCATATATACATAAGTAGAAAGTATGTTTGGTTATTTTATCTGTCAGAAAGTTAACTTATCCCTTTTGATTCCCCTGAGCAGCTCTGAACAACAGCAGGTACAATTAAGAATTCAAGGTAGCTGGTAGCAAGGAATTTTGACCTAATCTATTTTGACTTTGCACTGTGTGCATTTAAATGCAGCAGGGTTGAGTGGCAGACACTGCAGTTCACTGAGGTATAGCGTATCTACTCTAGCCACAAGAGCACACTGAACTAGCTGTGTGCACAAGGAAATCTTTTTTCGTTGTTCTTTCTTTGCTTTTAGTCAAATTAGAGCATCAAAACCGTGCAAAACCTTTTGTAATGAAACTTGAAGCCACATGTAATGAAACCAGATAAGTTTTTCCTTTCTGATCTAAAGTCTTTCCTGTTTTCAGGCATTACTATAAACCTACAACTCGGTCAGCCAGTAACTTGGTCCAGCTTGGATTAGATTTGCAAACAGTTTGATGAATCTGGGATGATTTATAGTTTGAGGTAAAAAGAAAACAAACAACTGACTTTAAAGTTTGGCCTGCTTTACGCTGAAAATCAAGCATAACCTCCTACTGACTCCTCTGGGATTTTTGTCTGAATCCTAAATCCAGCATGAATAAGATACTGCAGTGGCAAACATAACAGTGAGTGTAACAAATATTCTTTCCTATTCTGGGAAATTTCCTTTTAGACTTAAATGAAGAAATTTTACAAAGGGAGATTAAGGAAAATATTCCTTCCTTAGTATCAAAAGCTGAATGTACTGATTTTGTTCAGAAGACAAGAAGTGCTATCTATCAAAGAGCATTTTATTCATGCCATCCACAAACTTGTTCATTCTCTTTTAATTCAGCTTAAAGAGAAGATGACAAACATCAGCAGGGAGCTGTTTACCTAAAGGAAGTGTAACATTCAGAAAAATCAATACAGATTTGCAAAGAGCATGGTTTAAACTCAGCACAAAAATAATGTGTTACCAGGAGCTCCAAGGGTTCCTATTTTAGTTATAGTGAGTCCAGATACAAGATAAGTCTTCAGAGTATAAAGGGATGGCTGTGAAAAATATCTTACAGCTTCATTTCACAAAGTGAATTCTTTAAAAAAAAATCTTCTTTACTGGTTTAAAAGAAACCCACAGGGGCAAGTATGAGATCAGAACTCGCACTGGCTGGTGGCATTTCTGCCTGAAACAAATGATCATTCACCAGGTAAGCCTCTTATCTGGGCCAGGCCATCCTTGCTTAGAGCATTGGCAAGCAGAAGAGAAAAAAACAATCCCACAAGAAACAGATGTGCAAAATATGCCTTAAGCAAAATCTGAGTGAGCAGCTGCTTTGCTCTGTTGGACTGGTGTGGCTGACACTGCCCCACTTAAGAAAGAAGCTCTAACAAGGAGCTGGTCAAAGCTGCTTGTGTATCCCAGCATTTGACCAGAAGGAAGGGAGTATGTATCTCGAGATGCCTTGACTTTCACATAACTAAAAAATAACAGCATCAACACTTGCAGATCTCTAAGAACAAAATATTGAAATTATCTCTGATAATTAAAAAAAAAATGTTTTGTGCATACAAATAAGGTTGCAGAAGCGTGGCCCTACAAGCCTCAAACCACAACTCTTTCCATTATCAAAATTAAATTCCTGGGCTCAAAGGATGTCAATCTCTGTCACATTACATTATAGTCCATATTTAAATGTTCTTTTCTATTTAAAGGCATCCTAAACAAGAGATCAGTGTTTATGTTCCAACAGGTCATGTTTCCTGTTATTATCAGTAGTGGGTACTCTCAAAGGACAGACGGACAGTTGAAGCTCAGCAACCTACCCATGAAATCTAGCCACACCTTATGTGAAATCAATCATGCACAAACCCATTTAGCCACCCTTTAAAATGCACTTATTAATTTAATTTGATTTTTTATTCAATCTAGATCAAACTGCTGTTTTCCTCCATCTGAGGCCTGAAAATATATATAACAGATTCAGAAAAATTCCACATAATTATCCCGGTTGGATGTGAAGTTTCCTTCAATCTTTGATCTATAATGTAGTAATGTGTCAGCTCAACCAAAGTAGTTTTATGTGCAGGAAATAAGACAAGCTGAGTAGCTTCATGGTTAATTGATTAAAAGGTTCTAAAGAAGGTGCAAGATCAAAGAGCAACTTAATGGTTTTATGTTACTCTAGAGAACTGTTGGTCCACTTGTCTGACAAGACTGACCTTGGGCAATGAAGTAAGAGGCAATTAAAAAAAATGTAAAACTAAAACACAGATCATATTTATCTAGTTCAGCATCCTTACTTCTGTTAGCAGGTAAGAGGTGGCATACCCTAGTGCTGTAAGACAAGTTGCACTTTACTAGCCTTTTACTCTATACAGCCTAAACACTGAGTACACAAAACTGACTCTCGCTTATGCTTGCACTGAAAAGAAAGAGGGAAAAAAGATAAGGTTGAGAAGCTCAGAATCAGAGGATGCCATGCAATTAGTTAAAAACCTATGGAAGTAAACAGATGAAAGCTGTAACTGAAGGACAGTTCACTGTAGAGTCTTTGGCCTGCGGAATCACTGCGTTCCCTCAGCCGTCTTCACTGACATTGGGAACCGACGACACTTCCTAGCTTACAAGACTTGAGAAGAAATGGGAAATGTTTTCAAGTAATAGAAGTGCTTGCAGTAAAGGAAAGAAAAATTAACACATTGATTCTTAAATAAAAAATTAATAAGGCCATTCTCTAAATGCCACTTTAAACCAACAATACTTTCTGGCTAGGCTGTCATCACTCGGCTGTTCAAGACTCTCAAGAGCACAGTTTGGTTTATGTCTTCTGAATTTGAGCACTACACTTACACAGAGATAAAAGAGAAATACTGGAAATACTAGGCAAAGGAAGGCAAGAACCTCACACAATACAATTCCCACAAGCTGCACCATGACCCAGATAATTTTTTTTCTGAGTTCTGATCCAGTGTGATATTTTGTGCTTTACCTGAACAATCTGGACAATCAGCTAAGACACTAACATTAGTAAGACTGGAGTTAGAATCTGTCTGGCACTTGACCAATAACTCGGTCTCCAGAGCTTGAGTTACTAGAAAATGTCATTTCAGGTGATTACAAGTGAAACTCAGCCTCCCCTTCATGCAGCAATGGCTTCAAAAGAAGCAGAGTTATATTAAAAAAAAAAAAAAATCATGTTTTTCCTGTTCTGCATTAATCCTCACCAAAACCAAGGTACTGTTACATGCTTTTCCATGTATTTTCTAATGCTTTGATAGATACTCTTACCCCTCACCAGCAAATTCTCATCTCATTACTGTGACACAAGAAGTCCCTTCCTCAAGAAGTCCTGCCACTGTTTCCACCTTAGCAAACAAAAGAACTCTTTCTCTAGTTATTTATCTCCCTCCAATATCATCAGGGAAACTTGGCCATGTGACAAAAGATATCAAAAGCTGCCCACAGCAAAAAGATGAAAGCATTATAGACTGGAAACTACTTCCCTTGAAATAAAGATATTCTGTTAGAGGCATCTAGCAAATGACTTGAGCAGCCTGAGCTACTGCAAATAGAGATAAATGGTTAGAGAAAGCATCACAAGACACAGCAGCTTGGGAAAACTCCCCTCATCTATTGATTATAAATTAATTAACACATCTGACCAGTGTATTAAAGACACTGTAGTATGTTCTACCATTAACGTCTTCTATTTACACTAACACGACTTTCAGGTCAAGGATGTAAAAGTTCCCTGTTGTTCTATTTACTTCAAACAGACAAACAAAACCTTACTACTGCTGCTGCTGGCCTGCTTCACTTCACAAAGAGGAACACCCCACTTGAGCTGACCAGCTGACAGCTCTGCTAAGTGATAAGCTGCCTTTCCTGGGTCACCACTGAGTGGGAACCTCTGAGCTGTGTAATGGGATTAGCTTTCCCACACCATTCCCAGAGTGCCCATTGTGAAAGAGGAATAGTTTTATTCATGGCAACAAGTCAAACACAAACCCTTGGCAAGTTAAACTGACAAAAAAATCAAAAAATAAACAAACAAATGGAGTTTTGGCAGAGTCTGGGATTTGCCCTATTGGAAATTTCTTTGTGAGCTGATGGAGAAGTTGACTGGTCTGGAATGGACCACTACATTTACAATGGAGATAAAGACTCCTCTTTTGTTTTGATAAAAGATCTTTCATTACCTTAAAGTTCTTTCCTTCACAAAGGTCCTAAAAAAAAACCCCAAACAATCTCAACCCAGCAGCACATCTTTGGGATGAAGGGGAAAACACTGTTAGACCTTCTGAGGAAGAGTCTTGAATTAGTCATATTACAGTTTCACAAGCACAAAAGCCAGGGAATTGTTGTGATTCAAGGATACAGTAAATTTCAATGTGCAAATTCCCTTTATTGGAGCATAAATGGTGCCTTGAGGGCACATAAAAGCACTGAACTAGGCCTAGTAGAATTGGTTTTATTGTATTCTACTGTGCAGAAACAATTGCTTTAGCACAAACTGTCATATGCCATTTTTCAGCCCGATCAAGTTCAGTCGTGATTGTAAATTACTTTGTAGTTGTGAGGTATAGCCAAACATCTGTGGTCAATACTGCCTGGAACCTCTCCTTTCATAATTTAAAGTTCTCCTCTTTTTGTTTTGTTCTAGGCATGAACACTTTTGTTCCCATGTAAACTTTTACAGTCATACTTTAAGGCTGAGACTTTCTCACAAGTCTTTTCTAAATCTGAATTCCATTCTCCAAATGGTTCTGCTTCAGTGCTTTACAGTACTTCAAAGAGATTCACTGGAACTGGCACTTCCTATTTTTTTCTAAATCTTTGTTGGATCTGATGTTTCCAATGTGTTATCAACAGATTGCCACTGAGGATTTCATTGCCACCTCTGCTTTTTGGTGCTCCTCTTTTTCATAACAAACTTGTAGCCACATATATAGTTAAAACACATGTGCAGGTGCAGTTGGACCTTAGGCTTCTTCAGCTTGGTGAACATCTCACAACTTAGTTCACAGTTGTGGTGTCTTAATACATCACGTTTTAAGTTATCTATGCATCAGTCAAGCACCTTAGAAAACAGTCAGGGCATCATGCAGAGTCTCATAAACTAAGCCCAACTGAGAGGTGGAGGGAATTGTGCTGGGACAGGGTCACATTAATGCAGATATACTGCTGTAGGGATTAACATAAAGCTCTCTGAAAGGAGCAGGTTATGCTGTGTAGATGTATTAGCTCAGCTGGAACTAATTTGTGAATCCCTCATCACTACACAGTGTGATTTTTAACTCTGAAATATCTCAGGGTCTTGCAAAAATAAGATGTTTCTCTTATTAAAATAACTATTCAGCTTTCAGATTGCAGAGAGGATTTCTTGTGCCTACAGCCACCACACCAGAAGAAATGTGGTGCTGAGCTGGAGTTAATAAACCCAGTCAGACCTTGATGAGAGCTAACAAAATCCTTTTGGCTTCTTGCTGACTGTGTGGTGCCATGCAGTTTTCTTGCCATTCTTTACCCTATCATTTTAGGTCCAGGGGTGCAGTACTGGGTAGTTACTGGCATGTGTGCATCAGCATATTAACACCACAGCCCCTGCTCTGTGTGGCACGGGCACACAGTGCTTCTGGACCCACAGTGGCTCTGGAAGCACTTCTACATACATTGCTACTTGCTCTGCACCTACTTCCAGAGCCTCCTGGACACAGCTAACTGATGCTCAGGCCCAGCTCCAAGATTTGCTGTTTAGTGGTCAGGAAGCAACACTCCAGCAAATTGCATTTGTACCTGTGAAACTGAAAGGAATAAGAGAAGTACATATACCAAAACCTGAATACCTAGATATGTTTGGATCTAACTAGTGGATTCAGCTAAAGAGATCCGTCCCACCAATAAATACCAGGAGATTATCAAAGTAGTGGACTAATCTTTTTTGTTTCCACTTGACAGGGTTCAGAGTACCAAGAAAGAGAACATCCATGGATGAGACATAGTTTTTGTAAGAAAAAGATCAATTAAACAACAGAAAATCAAAGAGTGGGATGAAATGGTCATGGCCTCTTTAGTTTAAGAACAAACTATTAAACAAATTTCTAATTACTGCTGTCACTATTCAAAGCCATATCACAAAACTGAGCAAAAATTTGCATTTCAGTAGAGAAGGATGGTGTAGATTATTATTATTATTTAGAGTCAATGAAATAATGTAAATGATTAAAAACCACTCAGGCAGCACTCCTTGCCCTTGATGGATTATTAGTATTCAAAAAAACACAAAGCACTGAAATACTTATTCAAACAAGAATGTAGCTAGTCAGAATAAACAAAACCAACCGAAAAAAACGAACCCCCCTTAGATTTCTCACATAACCCACTCGTTTTCTTCACTGCATGGAGCATGCACAGAGTATCTGTGCACCTGCTTACAGCTCCCTCTATTGCCGGAATCAGCTCAGCCCGTGAGATTCAGCAGCCACCCAGAACCTGGGGGACTCCTTGACGCTGGCACACAATGACAGCAGAGCAGCCTGCAGCTGGGCATTGCAGTGAGGTACTCAGCCCCTACCCTTACTCTCCCCTTCCTTTTCTTTTCCTTCTTCAAAACTACACATGTTCATATTCTAGCATTTTGAATAATCAATAGAGAAGTGTACTATGATGACGAAGATTGAAAAAGCTTCTCCTGTCTCACTCCTCTCTGATTCATCGTGTGGTTCCTCCTTCAAATCTTCCCTATCCTTTTACCTTCTCTTTCCAGGTCTCATATCAGAAAGTAGAGCTGGAAAAACAAAATTATGTCTGAATGATAGGAACTATCAACCATGAATAGAGACAGTCTGAAAGTCATTAACTTAAAGCTTCTGCTGTGCTCTGCAGTTCCTCTCAAACATCCTAATTTATAAACACATACAGCTGCACCCACTCATACATCCTTTCTTACTGCCTTCACCTGGAACTCCGGTGCACCTCCTATCAACTTTACCGGAAAGATGTTCTTGTTCTTTCTTTTTCTTCCATTTTGTTTGGCTGTAGTTTTCAGAAAGGCTTTAATTTATCCTCCTCCAAAATCCAGTAGAGCAAGTGACAGCAGGGCAGCCTTACTCCCCCACTTGCTACTCCTGTGTGGGCAGGGACAGAGGGGCTGTTGGCTGCTGCTATTCCACTTTCTTAAAAGAAAAAAGGTGAAAAGCTATTACTACCAGCACTACCATCTTCGATTCTATCTATATAATTTAATTATTACTATTACCACAGCTCCCATTCTCCCCACTACAACTACGGTCAATACTCCTAGGCAGCTAGTAGCTCTCAGCCATCAACTTTCAATTGAGTCCTAGGAACCTTAAGTTTGTGCTTCAAGCCTTCTCTATAGCATAAACAAAAAAATTGTTCCTACCAGCCCTGGACTTGTTATCTCAAGTGCCAGCTGTGCTTGGTGTATGGAAGACATTAAATGGTTTTGTGAAGCAGTACATCCAAGATGTGTGTGCCTCAGAGAACAGCCTGATGCACTTACTGCAGCTCACCCTTATGTTTGATCTAGCCAAAGGGAAGCTTGTGGCCTCTGGAAAAAAGCTGAAAGATCTGTTTTATGTTACAAAAGACATTGTTGTACCCAGCCACAACTTCTGTAGTCATTACATTTGCTTAGCAGAGCAACACCACCTTTGCCATCATGTTCACTGTAAACCTAGAAGTACTAACTCCATGGATGTGTTCCTGTTGTTGTCAACAACAACAAAAGAAAGTAAAAAAAGGAAAACAATACAAATACTTTCACCATGCCTTGTGAATCTGTGTTCTTTTTCATATTTATTATTATTTACCTCCTTCCGTGCAAGGCTATAAAGTCCAGTAAACTTGCTCTTAATACTGTCTAAATCATCACTGATCTGTGCCCTATAGTGGGGAAAAAAACAATAATTGGTATAAAGTTTCCTAACAAAGAACACGTCTCTCAACAATTGAACTATGAAATACTTCCATTTCCATTAAAAAAAGAAAAAAATCTTCTGTTTTACCACCTTCGATATTTGATGGAATAGGAAACTTTTGTCTTTTCCCCAAACCGGGAGGCAGCAGCTTGTGGGATCCAGCAGGAGTGGGAGACAAGGCAGTGAGTGATTGCCACCACGTGGGAAAACACAGAACTGCAGCACTGACTCTGATTGGGTTCTTGCCCTCCGCAACCCTGCTAGGAAAAATGCCCGTTCGGTCGCCGGTGCAGCACTCCGGCAATCGGCGGCAACTTAACCATTGCTCTAAGCAGAATTTAAATTACATTTATCTCGCCTCTGAAACTCACTCGTGAGATCTGATATCCAAATAATTGTAGAAAAATCATCTGGTGAACACAGTTAAAGCCTGTGCATGTCTGTTTTCCATCTCATTACCCTGCCACAACTTTTTTTTCCTTTCACTGCTAAAAGCAAATTCCAACTGTATAGAAATCAGCAGGAAGGGAATAATGTCATTCTTTGCAGGAGGAAAAAAAAGAGGACCATACACTTCTCTCATTTTTCTTCAATTTGATTGATGTGGCACTTGTTATATAAAACTAATTATTTTGAAGGCATTCAGAGGTGTGGCAAAGTAGTATCTTTGAATAACATGTCCATTTTTTTAAAAGTAGATTCTATTTTATATAGAAAGAACACGTTTCTAGTTCTGTCACTGCTTTCTGTGATACTGGGTAAATAACACTTTATCTTTCAGGACTGCTCTGCTTACAGACACATTTCCCTCACTGTATTTCTATCTGCAGGTGCCTGCACTTGTTAGGTGAAAGGCATAATTAACAGCTGGCACTCTGGGGCAGCTCAGAGTATCACTGGGATATCCTAAAGCAGCTGACAGTAACATTTCAACATATGGTCATGTGTTAGTCTGGTTTGAGAGACTGGGGAGCCTGGGTTCAAGTCTATGACCCAAGCTAGGCAAGAGCACATTTTCTGAACCTGAGTTTTCCATAACCCAGGGAGTCTTATGGCATGGCTTCTAGAACCTTTTCTTAGGTTTGCATCGCTTTGAATTTGCATTTGAAGTAATCCGAAGCAACTCTGAGCATTGTGAACTCCAGAAAACATTGACATATACACATCTATCTTACTTTTCTTCCTCCCAGGTGTTTGGCACTTATTTTTCGCTGAAACCACAGCTTTCTCCTCAACGTTTTTTCCTGAGCTAGGTCTGGCTGCTCATCTTTGCTACTTTCAGTGACTGTTACATGTTTAACTCCCAATATGCTTGTACTGGAGTCCTGTGTACCCCAAAATTCCTCTCCCTCTGTGGTTTGAATGGGAGACGAAAAGGCGCGAAAAGACCTGTTCCCCCCGGCCCTGCCCTGCAGGCGTGAAGCCGGGGAGGGGGGGTGGTGGGGGGGTGGGCAAGGGACCCTTCCGGCACGAGGGCTGCCCCGTGCAGGGCCCGCGCTGCAATCGGCTGGGGATTGGCTGTGCTCTTCGCGCCTAGGCAGTGGTAATGCAGCGCTTTGTCTGGGAAGGGTATAAATAGTGGGGGACTTCCTGCCTTGGCGTTCTCCCCGCTTGGGTAGCTTCTGCACAAGGAGCCCCTGACGCTGGGAAAGACAAGCTCCTGAGGGACAGGGCTGTCTCCGCTTTTGACTGCTTCACCTTAAGCACCTCCTTTATGCGGCTTTATAGCTCTTAACGACCCTCGGAGGCTCCTGAAAGACCCGAAAGACAAGCATTTGGACCTTCCTTCCATTCAAGCCAGCGTGATTCTTCTGTGAGTAGCTTTGGCTCAGCCTTATATTAATAGTGGGGACGCTATATATTTAAAAGCTCAAGCCTTTTCCAGCTTCTGATTTCCAAAATAGTCAAGTCTACCTGTGGTATCTTTGTAGATCTTCTCAATCAACTGAGCCTGCTAATTAAAACTAAATTAATTCCTGTATATAGTTTTGGGGGCAGGTTTTTGGGAAAATCGCATAGCTCTATTTTTCTATAAATTCCTGCCTTGGCCACATTAGTTCCCTGCCTCCATAACAATGCTGTGTTATGGACTCCTGAAACAAATTAGGAATGAAGATTCCAGTGGACAGCAGGGAAGCACGAAATCAAGTATCACAAACCTCCTGTTTAGGTCCAGTGACTCAAAGAAATGTAGGTTCCTAACTCTAGCTTTTTTTTTTGACTGCACTAGAGGCAACCACCCACTAATTCCTTATTCACTGAACAGTGCACCCATTACACTGCTATCTTCTCAATGGAGGGACGAGGATGTTGTGAGATCCATAGCTCTTCCCTGATACATCCTTGAGAACAAACAAAAAGCCTAGTTGTAGAATTTAGTCACGGTTCTCCATACAATTACTTGTTTTTACTCAGGCTTGCACCTTAGTTCCAGAATCATACCCAAGTATCATGCCTGCAGCACTAATGATAGAGACCTGTGTGTGTGTATACATGATACCCACTAAGAGTTTCACTAACTTCCTAAATTTGGCCATCATAACTGTATGCGTTTTTGCTAGTCTGCACCCTCAAAACCTGACAGTATTTCTTTGGGTCAATCTGTTTCCTGGGAGCTTTCCACTGAGTTTTACATAGGTGTTTGATCTGCTAATCCAGTATTCTTGCAGCAATTTATTGCTTAATAATGGGCAATGAAGTAATTTCTGATGTATTAGGGGGGGAAAAATTAAGCAATCCACTACTATCTGTGCACTGTTATCTGGAACTGTTCAGCTGAAACAGCACTGTTTCACGGTAATTTTGTCTGAGGATATAAGGGAATATTCACAGGTCCACCAACTTCTGATGGGCACTGAACTAATCATCTGATACAGCACCTGTCAATGACAGCACCTGGAGAACCTCTATCTTTGCAGAGAGACCTGCAAATGGCAATTAGGTGTCTGCAGCTGTAGCTCATTTATTGCTAAAACCTGTAAAATAGCTTCTCTTTTATAAAGCAGGTAGAGTGGTTAAGTCAGGATGAAAGCTCTGGGGAATAGCATTTCATGACTCTCTAGGAAAAACACTCCTAGTGATTTCACTTTTAAATGTGTACTTTTTGAGAGACCACTGAGAATTTCTAACTCTTCAGAGATGCTGGAGAAATAAAAAATATTACTAAATATGTTGAGTTAAGGGAACGTGTTTTGCTCTTTTCATATTAGATTGTAAGAGTTGCAAGCCTTCAATTAGGGTCAAAATTCTATTTGGGTTAGAAACTTACAAAATAATCTCAAAGGAAAAGATATCAGCTTGTATATTATTAGACTAAAGAATAATATAAGATGTAAAAGAAATACATTTTTCAGTCCACGGTAATCCCTTTCTTGTGTTTAGCAAAATGTTGCAAACAAATCAGTATTAAAAAACTACTGTCTAACAAAAAGGCTGCTGCAAACAGAGAGGGAACTGTTGACAATGTAAATTAATGAAATGAGGATAAAAATTCAGGTACTAACTGCCCTCCTATATTCAAAAGTTTGCAGGTGGAAGAAATACCGTCTCCACCATTGCACAACTGGCACCGGCCAAATCCTATGCCTAAACCATATCAAACGAATTAGGGTAGCAAAGGCACAAATATGCTCAGACAAAAAGATCTAACACGTGACTGGGTTATGTGATGTTCTTTTAATTAGCTGTATTCCAATAAGCCTTAGTTTTAATTTCATAAGCCTCGGAATCCATTTCGCTTTGGTGAATTCTCCTCCCTCTCGGTATTTAACTACTTAACTATGACTAATTAAAAAAGAACTCAGTGTATATTGGTTTCATCAACAGTGATAATTAATTAATCATTGGCTCTGAGTATTTTTATTATGAAAATGTAAGTAATCAGTCCAGAGCTAGCTCTCAGTTTCAAATTTCTGTGTGCTCACCTGAACACACTCATGTAAGTGACCGATTTCTTTTCACGATGCACGTCCTGCACTGGGTGCCCCAGCACGGGCAGGGCTGTGCTGGTGCTGCACCATGATGTAGGCCCTCATGGCTCAAAGAGCCTTGCACAAAGGTAGTTCCTTCAGAGCCACATGAGGCATTTCATCTCGAATTGGGAGAAGTTGCTACAAGACATCAAGGGACAGACATCTCTCAGGCATTCCCAACCCAGCAGGTATCCCACAGACTGATTTCACATCCCCCAGCTCACTGCAAGGCAAGCAGTGCTGTCCACACATCCAATCTTCAAAGCACGGCAGGACTCCCTGTGGCACCACACGCACCACCATACCACACAGAACATTCTTTTACTTTGCATTTTCCAGGAAACTGACAGAACTCTGAACTGACTCCTGCCCTCACACAGGGACTGGAATCTTGCTTGTCCTTTACAGCCCAGTCATTCCTGTGCCTCCGGGAACCCCATGGGAGCGTGGAGTACTGACTCCACAGAGCTGATGAGTCCTATTTTGTCTCTCACAACACAGCAATTCATACCTCCTACTGATTTAGGAACGGGGCTATTCTACTTTCTTCCATGCCTAAACGTAGCCATGGTCTCTGTACTCACAATGCAACTACAGCAGATAGGTCTACGAAGTGATACTGGAACACTTATCTAAAAATGAACTTTGCTCAGAAAAACAGGGTTTTTTTTCTTCTCTTGTATAAAAACGGATGACAGTGCCACCTGGTAACTTACCATCCCTGTTACAATCATGTAATGGTTTTAGCTTTTAATCATAACTTAGCGCTTTCTTCAGCAAGCATTTAAGAGTAATTTAGATCTTTCTTCAGCAAGCACTGAACTCCAATTAGTTGAAGTCGGTGCCTCAGGCTCTCATCAGCACCCAGCGGCCAGCCCAGCCCGGCAAACCCGCCGCCACAGCTCCCAGAACGGCACACCACCACGCGCTAGCGCCGCGGTCCCACCCGCCCCGCCCGCGCACACCGTCCGCGGACGCCGCCCGTTCTCGACCCCGCTCGGCCTGCGGAGGAAAATTGGGCTCTCGGCGGCCCGTAGTTTCCTTGGTAACTGGCAGGAAGTGGGCCCGGGCGCACAGGGGTTGCTGGCCTGCTCAGGTGTGCGTCTGCGGCTGGTCGGTAGCACCGGGCCGGGCCTTGCGTGTCGCCGCCGGGTTCCCTCCTACAGTCCTGCAGGTAGGCTGAGGGACATTGGGCGGTCGCCCTTCCCGGAGGGCCCGGCGTCCACTGGCCTGGCGCTTCCCCCTGGCCACCTTCATCAGAGCTTCCCGGGGAGAGAGTGGGAGCTGTGGGGAGGGGAGAGGGGCCCGGCGCGTGAGCCGCCTTGTCATGTCGCAGGGTCCACGTTGTTCCTGAGGGTAAGTCCGGTGGCTTTCTGGCAATTTGCTAGAGCTTTGCTGTTTGAGTCTCTTCGCGGTTGCGGTGCTTGGTGTCCCTAATCTTTTTTCTCTACTCTCCCTGCACTTAAAGAGTTGACGCACCAAGGTGAACCTCGAAAATCCCGTCCTGAAAATCCTGCTTATTTTATCCCACCTCTCTTAAACGTCTTCTAGAACTCAGACTTTAGCCCACGCTTTTCCTCCTTTGCAAGATGGCTTCTAAAATGCTTTTTCTATTTCTGATTAAGGAATTCTGGCCTTTGCTTGAAGTCGTCTGTCTGTCAGCAGGATGATTCACTTCTGTATCTAACCTTTCAAGTCACTTGTTTGATCCAAACTAGACTTCTGCTGTCTGAGCTCTCCTCAAATACGTGTGACTTTCCCAGCTCGTGACTACACAAGAACTTCCATCTTACTCCAAAGGCTGAGACCTGGTGTCCCTTTTCCATTCTGCTCCCTCCTCTTCTGCCAGTACGCAGGCATGTTACCTCATTTATTATCAGTCTCCTTTACTACTATCTTTATTTTTGCCCCAAAGCACTAACTGTTTCCTGTCTGTTGTCACACCTTTTATTGTTTACGTTCTTTGATGGTACAACCAATGAGTTTTCAGATGCCTCTAGATTTTATCATTAGTTAAAACCTTAGTAAAGCCCTTGGCATGTGTTTTGTTTACTTCTTGGAAAATAATTTGCATACATTTGGATTACTTTTGATTACTTTTTCTGAGAAAAATACTGTTAGGAAGATGACTGTTCACATTAAGAGTAACTGTGTTTCAGAGGCTGACACTGCTAGCACTATTTTGTGATACATAATGCTAATGTCAAAAATATTTGAGGGTTTTCTTTGGGTATAAGTCTATGTTGATTCTTATTTTTCTGATAGTTAAAAATGTACCTTATAACTCGGATGTGGTTAAAGTGGCACTTGTAAAATCGGTAGATGTTCTTTCTGTGTTGGTTTTTTTTTTGCCAGTTAGGACTTCATATTATTTTTGGTTTTGATTTGTGTTTTACAAACAGAAGAGTTAAGTTTTTGTCGGTTTTTGTGTCCTCTGAAGAGACATAATTGTCTATTTGTGGCTTTTTAAGTGACTCCCTGAAGATAGGGCTGTGTTCTTAACATTGTAGGAGAGAGTGGGGATGAACTGCTTTGAGTGAAGTGAAGCTGAAAGGTAGCGTTGGCTGCAGTGACCATAAAATAGTAGAGTTTAAGATCATCCAGGCATCAAAGGGGGTACCTAGCAAACTCACTGCTCTGGACTTCAGAAGAGCAGATTTCAACCTCTTCAGGGACTTCTTTGGCAGGGTGCCATGGGAGAAAAACTCTGGAAGGAAGGGGGGCCCAGGAAATCTGGTCAATGTTCAAGGATCACCTCCTCCAGGTCCAGGAGCAATGCATTCCAAAAAAGAGGAAGGCAGGTAAGAATGCCAGGAGGCCTGCATGGATGAATAGAGAGCTCCTGGACACACTAAGATGCAAGAAGAAAGCCTACAGAGAGTGGAAGCAAGGTAACCTGAGACGAATACAAAGAAATTGTGCAACCAGAGCTCAGATTAGGAAAGCTAAAAGACAGTTGGGATTGAATCTGTGTAGGGACATTAACGGGAACAAGAACAACTTCTTCAAGTGTATTAGTGGAAAAAAGGACTAGAGAGAATGTGGCACCCTTCCAGAAGGGAAAGGGAAAGCTGATGACAAAGGATATGGATAAGGTTGAGGTGCTCAGTGACTTCTTTGTCTCAGTCTTCAACGGCAAGGGCTTCAACCGCAATTTCCAAGTCCCAGAGGGTAAAAATAAAGACTGGGAGAAAGAAGATCTGCCCACTATAATTGAAGATCATGTATCTGAGCACCTAAGGAATCCGAACACATGTAGATCCATGGGGCCAGACAAGATCCACCCATGCATCCTGAGGCAACTGGCAGATGAAGTTGCTAAACCACTGTCCATCATGGTTGAAAGGTCATGGCAGACTGGTGAAGTTCCTTCTGACTGGAAAATGGCAACTGTAGCACCCATCTTCAAGAAGGGAAAAAAAGATGACCAGTCAGACAGCAGACCAGTCAGTGTCACCTCTGTGCCTGGCAAGATCATGGAGCAGCTCCTCCTGAAGATTCTGCTAAGGCAAATGGAAAACAAAGCAGAGGTGATTGGTGGTAACCAGCAATGGCTTCACCAAGGGCAAATCATGCCTGACAAAATTTAGTGGCTTTTTGTGATGAAGTCACAGCAACAGTGGTGTGGTGGTTTGGGTG